>UNPR01000325.1:0-36424 GCA_900536425.1 Hymenoscyphus linearis
TAATTCATCACTAACTGAAAACACAGAGCGATTTATTATCCGAACTCTCTCACCTCCCCCAAACAGGAGTTGCAGAAGTCGAATCCCGCACACCCCTCCCTTCACCCCTTCAAACCCACCAATCCAAATGCCAAACAACAACAGAAGCGAAGCCCTCTCAACTAGGACGCGTCGGACTTGGTTCCACTGGCTGCGCCTGAAGCGAACAACTCGAGTAGTGTCGCCGCGGCTTCGGCCGCCTCCTTGTACGCCGCAATTGCGACGGTTCTCTCTGGCTCTGCCAGACCGTTGATACGGCGGCACTCCCTTCGAGCCACCTCGCACTCCTTCCTCTTCTCCCGAGTGTTGTACTCGGCCCACCATGCCTATTATTCAAGAAATTAGCTTTTTTCCTAGGATTTCGCGGAGCAGAACTAGTAGATTGAATACATTAGGAGCACGTACCCGAAAGGCGGTGATGCCGATCTGCTCTCTGGCAGCTACGGCCTGCTTCTCGTCGTCGGACAGGAAGGGGTTCATATTGTAGATTTGTGCGATTCTATCCCGTTGCGCCTGGGTCGTCTTTGTGGATTCTTTCTTGCCCATGGTATCGATCTCTTTGATGAGATACGGTTTGTTCAATTGGTGCTTGGTAGTAAGTTCGAGGAATTGTGAGTTGCCAAAGAAGAAAAGATTCAATTCCGCTGACAGCTGACAGATTTGACATCGCGGCATCGCGACTTCGCATACCAATTTCCGAGATTCCACCGAGGACTCAACACTGCGCCGAGGACTTGTCATCCTGTATTTGAAGCGATATGCAAAGCTTCCCCATGAAGCTGTTTTTGATGCCATGATAGAGAAGTGTTGTTTTGTTTGTTTTGGTGCATTTTGCATCTCGCGTCGAAGCGAGAATAACTAGGGTGACATAGATCCGAAGTTCCCCCGCCCCACACACACAACATAACATCTTTTCACAGCCTAGGTTATGCCTAGCTTAGGGGATACAAAGAAAGCAGTATACAATTGTTGGTTTAAATTTCTATAAGTCAAGTGCGTGTTATAATAAAAATCCACAAGGAACTTTACATCTATATAGAGTTTATATATTTTCTTTTAAGTTATAATCTTTTTCAAAATGGCCTGAGTGTTTAGAAAATTTGGAATTGTTCTTATCATTAATGAATGTTTGAAATCTAATTACTTACCACATTTCTATTCCATTCCTCTAATTATTACTACTTTTATTTTATTAGTAAATTCTTTTTTAATAAATCCTTTCCCTGAAACAATAATTAGATTTCTTGATATTTTACTATTTACAAAAGGAGGTTTACTTAGAAGTAGTACTCCAAGTAGCTCCAGTGAATAAACTACTATAAATTAGTATAATAATATAGGTTTTATTTTAATCTTATAATTTACTAATATTAATTAACTATTCCAAGTCGGCTATATATCTCGTCTATAAGTAGGTAGGCATAGTCGGGTGCTGCTCTCTTTGTCACGGAAAAAATATGGTGAGTGCAAAACAGCTGGCGGTAAACTAATATAAGGTAATAAGAACTCTTATTAGTATCCTTTTAGCTATGTTTTATAATCAGCGCGCTTTTAGATCTACATAGCTCACTCTTTAGTAAGCTATATATTACTATGATTAGGTCAACAGCTTTTGGAGGTAAAAGAGACTGCTATTAGTATTTATTTTATAGCTACAACTTATAATAAGCGTTCACCAATTTCCAGACTAAGGTTTCAATTATTGAAGGACGGTACTAAGCAAACTCTTGGAAATGGTTTCATTAACGTGTGGTCTTGTTACTCCCAACTCTACCTACTACCTCCTTATAAATAAAGATATCCTACAATACGCTTGTCCTAAACAATGTGCAAACGAGGATTCCTGAGGTGTAAAGTTGTTATTAGCAAAGCCCATCATACAGATCTTTTATCTAAGTCCATAGAAACTCCTCACTGCCAGCGACTCTCTTAAATGCATAAGAAATTACTTTGAAAAAGTATCGTTGCGAATTATTCCGAGACTACCATAAAAGGACTATATAAATAGGGGCTTGTTGAACCCTCGCCTATATTACAGGAATAGACGTTTAGGAGCGGATACATAAGCCCACTCATATATATAGTTGTGAGGGGACCTAAAATTCAACATAAAGAACGCTAACATTTCGCCCAAGCATACTAGTCAAGGAGATTACTATACAAGACACGTTGACATAAATTCGTTCCTTTTTATGTAATTTCAGAGCGAACAGTGTCACGTAAGCGCTATTAAGTATATAGGGTTTTTTGTAATAGTACTAGGGAACATATTAGTATATTACAGATTCTAGGATAAACATTAGTATAAAAGTATACTCGACCTACATATAGTAGTACCAAAAACGTATAAAATCGTGTCGTTTTAGAATAGAGCCTTGGGATATTCTTTAAATAATTAAGCCTTCTCGTCCTTTCTAGCTTACTGCCTGCCTGGCTGTGTAGCTGTATAGCTATGTGAGTGGCTGGCTCTCACGCTAGCAGTCTCGCTGTTTAGCTGTCTGGCTGGCTGACTGTATAGCTGACTGACTGTATAGCCATCTGGCTGTAAAGCTGTCTGGCTGGCTGGCTTTCACTTGAGTATAGCTGAATTAAGAATTCTGCCAGTTCCTCTTACACCGCCGCCATTCAGATTGACCACTCGGAGACGTCCCATGGTCAACCTGCATAATCTATTTTTAGTTCAAATTTTGACCCTCTAAAGTAGTTAACGCTTACGTGACCCACTCGAGCGAACGAGCTTCAGCGAGTGAGCGACGTGGGTCACGTTCGCTCTGATTAAATTCGCAGTAGAGGTTCAAAAAGCGCTTCATAAATATTCTATCTTTAGTAGATAATAGATTGTACCCTATTGAAAGCTTGCAGAGAGGGAGTGTATATTGAACGTTCGCACAATTCTGTATGATTATCGTATCCTAACGATACATGTGTCTTTAGGTGCTGCCCAGGTCTCTCAACCTCTTAGACAGGAGCGCGCATTTTTGGTTGCTAGGGGCCGTTTTGCTGGCTATATAATAAGCTAGAAATTAAAACTATAGCTAGCACACAAGCCAAAGGTTCTTATGACATACGTGAGACCCATATAAATTGAATGCATCTTGTTGGAGTCATAATAGCTAAGCGAGGTCGCCATTGTAAAATGCAATGTGCTTTAACAACAAAGATACTTAAATCCTAGTCTATCGCCTGAAAAGAAATTCAACCTCTTAAGAAAACGATAAAAGGAAATCTTAAAATAGCCCCACTCAAATATTCCCAACCCAATGCTCAAACTTATTTCAGGTCTTGTTCCCCACCCGTCTACACCTCGTCTTGAAGCTCTGGGTCTTCGTCATTCAACTCAAGGGGCACCATTATTTCTCATACGCTTGTGACTCGGAGAGTCGTGTGTAAATTTTTGCGGGTTCGTACGCCCTGGAATTAACTGATAAGCATACTCTTTCAAATCGACGTTATACCTAGTACCCTCTTGTTTCTTGTCACAAACTGAGTGATCCAGCAGTGTCTGTTGGAGAGCATTGCAGTAGGGTCTGTGTCGAGATTAGCACACGCTTGCGTTTTAGGCTTCCTCTGTTGTTGCGTACTTGCGTTCAATTGTATGAAAGTCTGCTTGTACCAATGACTTTCTGGAACGTCTTTATACATTCTGGTGAGATGGGATCCTTGAACTGTAACATGGTTTTAAGAAGTAACCCCGTAAAATCAAGTTGAAGAGCTGCCTCTTTATCCCAGACAGTGGAGTAAACCTTTTTAAGGGGCGCATGTTTGTAAACGCAGGAGGTGTTATTGACAGGGATAATCTCTGGCATGGGAAAACTGGCGAAGTATTCTCTCTACTAGACGTGTATTTGTGTCTTCTCTTGAACGTAGAGGAATTGTAGTAGGTACAGAATAGGCACAACGAGTGATAGGATCGAATGGTACTGTATTGAAGTTACTAAAGAGAAAAGACACTATCTGCAGGAAGGAGTGTGAGGAGATATCCCCCAGAGCACTAGCCCTGGGCGGGTCCAATATTAGGGTGGATACCAAATATCCCACCACAACAACATACTTTCAGGTACCCGAATCTATCTGATAAATTTGAACTAGTAAAAGAAGGTCGTAGAGCAGATCTCAAGAATGCCGTTGATGGGCACATTGAATGTAAGCGAAATAGAGGAAGCATGTATCATTCAACTATACAGAAAATACAACAATACTAACTGGAAATGCTAGTTGAAATCTACAACAAAGGGAGCGAAAACCACGTCCTAGATAAGGATCTTTGTATTGCGTATTTGATGATGATGGCAAAGCCTGAGTCTAGTTACTATGGCTCGTTTAATAAAGAGAACAAAAGGAGGGATATATCAAAGTAAGCTGTGGTGTCCACAACTGCTGAAATACTAAACCAACAAGAACTGACTGATAAAAATAGTCGTACCCAGTGACATAAGTTATCAGGCACTCCCAGCGAAGGATTGGGTAGTTTTTTTTTTTTTGGTTGCAATCTAGCAGCTCTGTAAATAACCACTAGTAGATAAATAACTGCCGGTAGGGGCTAATATTTGTGATACTGCTTGAGTTAGTCTGGAATTTTCTTTTCTTCTGTTATTTTGTATTTATATGTAGCTATCCTGAGATTATAGATATTCATCTTTTTTTTGGTGACCAAAAAAGGTTTAAAGCTGTTGCGATATGTCTTATCTCCCAGGCTGGCTACATGCCAGCGCCTGGCATGTGCCAGCGCCTGGCATGTGCCAGCGCCTGGCTGCAGGCGCACCTCGCCGTGAAACGCCAGCGATATATTTATACTGACGTATTACAGTAAAGTTGTCTTATTACAAACGGACTTCCGTTTGTAAGGCGCGGACCTCCGGCTGTAAGGCGCGGACCTCCGGCTGTAAGGCGAGGAATAAGGGGAATCACGTAACGTGATTCCTAGGTATATTAGGAGACCTGTAGCCACACTTAGTTAGAACTCTAGACGTAATACAATACTAGATTATTATACCTTCTCATAAACTCTTAACTCGATTTATAGTCAAACCAACACTGATCAGTAAGCGCGTATAGATTAGAGACGTTTTATTTATTTATTTACGATTCTAGACTTATAACCTTAGATGCTTTGTTGTTAAGCCCTCTTACGCTTTACTGACGTCACGGCTTCTTTTTTACTCGATATCTTAAGCAGGCCTAGCCTTACGGAATATCATTCTTCCTTTGCCCGATAATCTAACCTAAACAGGCCCAGCCAGTATCCCCGGATTATCTTACTCTCTTATCGGCGACGTAACAACGCTAATATCTATTACTTCGAATCTATCCCTACGTAGGTCTAGCATCCCTAGGATACTAATACCTCCCTCCCTAGCCAGGTCCAGCATCCCTAGGATACTAATATCTTACTTCTCTTCTTGTTCGACTACGTTACAAAGTTAAACAAACGCTAAATCTTACTAGCACAAACAACCTTTATGTTAGAAGCCGCTAGTAAACCTAGGACCGAAGACTCTACCGAGACCGACCGTCTAGTAGAACTATTACCTAAGCCGGAGCCTCCCCTACAACCAGGGCCTAAGGAAGCTAAAACAACTGTAAGTAAGCCTAAGAAGAGAGGGAAGGACAAGGAAGCCGTAATAGACGATTAAGATATAACCACGGCAGGTCTAGCACCTGCCCTAGCACCTATAAGAACAACTCGAGCAGCTATAACCGTAGTAGCTGCCGTCCTAGAGCAGCGTAGACAAACACTCCTCGACTATATTAAACAAGCTATTATTAAGTACGAGGGCAGTAGCGACAAAGGACCGAAACAGTTCTCTACCTTCTATAAGGACTTTATGTAATTTTCCCTAGAAGACTTCGAGATCTATAAGGTTAGTACGAACTTAGATGACCTCATCGATGCCTTATACTAGAAAGGCGTTAACATCAATCGAGATAATGACCTAGCGGACGCCCTATACGACTTAGCTCAAAGGCGAAGGATAGAACAGTAGGTCTAGGACGACGTAGCACAAGCCTACATAGCTAGAGTCAGATCGAGCGAATTAGAGCATATCTAGGCCGTGATAAATAAGCAAAAGCTCTTAAAACCTCGAGGCAGGTCTACAACTCCTGGCCCTACTGTAGCTCCTGTTCCTACTACAGCTCCTACTCCTGCTCCTACTACAGCTCCTGTTCCTACTGTAGCTCCTGTTCCAGCTACAACCCCTCCTACTACAGCTCCTGTTCCTGCTGTAGCTCCTATTCCAGCTACAACCCCTCCTACTACAGCTCCTGTTCCTACTGTAGCTCCTGTTCCAGCTATAACCCCTGCTGCTACAGCTCCTGTTCCTACTATAGCTCCTGTTCTAGCTACAACTCCTACAACTACAACTCCAGCTACAACTTCAGCTCTAACTTCAGCTTTAGATCCTACTACGACTTCAGTTCTAGTTACGGCACCTGCCCCTACACCTACGGCTTCTATAAGCTAGACAACGAACATCTTAAGTCAGCCCGTACTGGGAAATACACTAGACAGAACTTAAGAACTTCGCTAGACTAGGAAAGCCTCCCCTCGCGAGGGACAAGGCTTCTCACCTCACTTTTAAACAACCTAGGAGGCCGTAAATCCTACATTAAACTAGGGTATTGCCGTAAACCTAACGATAATAGCGCCGATTAGCGTACTAGTCGATATAGCGGACATGTTTAATAGAACCTTCTCCTTAGACTTTATATATAAAATTACAAATGTCCGAAAGTGTTATACGAACGAAGCTATAAAGTTCGGCGGCATAGGGGAGAACTTCTTACTAAAGCTAAGAAACTTCTGTAATATTTATATTAGCGCCGGACTACCTATAGAAGGACAACTTATAGCTATGCCAGCCATACTCAAGAGAGCCGCCGCGACCTACTTCGAGGCTTCTATTCGCAACCTACTAGGAGAACCAACAATCTAGTAGGCTACAACCCTTATACAGAGCCGCTTCGAGGGACCTGAATACTAGTAGCACGCTCTAGTAGAGTAGAACAACCTTAAACTCGATAAAATCTAGGAAGAGAACCTAGAGAAGTCGCTACTATAGTACTTCGATCTTATACTAGCTAGAATAGACGACCTAAGGACTAAACTCCTCCCCGCCTTTAGGGGGGACCCTGTATTTCACAACTAAATTATACTGGCCTGTCGGGAAATGCCCGTATATAGGGACACTATTACTAAACTACCGATAGACGTACTAGGCCTAGTAAACTCGATCAAAAACTCCCTAATAACCTAGGAACTTACTAGTAGAAGCGCACCTACTACGTATACAAGCGACACTACCACAGTAAAACCTCGAGGTAATTCGTTAAATTAAAACGACGAGACGGTAGAACAACCGGGTACGTACTATATAGACCGAAAATACCACAAGCCGAACGCTCCCTCGAACCAGAACTAGCGCCGCCAGCAGAACAGCCAGAACAACTAAAGCAGCAGCACTAAAGAGAGTGCCAAGAAGTGCTTCGTTTATAAGAAGCCAGGCTACTAGTCTACCCGTCACTCGCTCGAAGAGCGCCGTAAGTCTCGCTAGGACTTCCTAAGCCGGAGCCGTAGTAATCTATACTACAAAGGCTAGTTCGAGACTAACAAGACCTTTACGGTGTACCTTATCTAGTTTAAAGGCTTAGATATAGATCTTGTAGTCGAAGAGATCTTAGTATAGGAAGACGGCTAGCTTAGGTTCGACGACGAGGACAATAGAGTACTAATTTATAGAACGGCCTAGATAGTAGTAGGCGATGTACTCGACATCGACTCTATAAGAGAGATAGCTACGAACTTATATAATCGCGTATGCTCGCACGCGATCGAGGCCTAATGCTCGAAGGAACCCGCCGTAGAAGCCTCTACGTACTTTACGCCACCTATAAACAAGCGATATCTACTAAGCTTCTTCTTCGGCATCCTCATCGATACTAGCGCTATAAATATATCCTTAGTAGGTTACGATCAGTTCCTAGCCTATAGTAGCCTACAACAGATACAACTAGACGAGTCTATAAAAGGCAAGATTATAGTAACGTTTAGAATCGGAAGAACTATAAACCTTAGTTCGATCTACGTTAACACGCTACTTAGAATAATCTAGTTCTACGTAATACCTACGGATATCCCGTTCTTACTCTACCTAGAAGATATAGACAAGATACGAATTCGATTCGATAACCTCTTAAACACCCTCCTTACCGAGGATAGTAAGACCTTCCCGGTTATACGTCGTTTTAGCCACCCGTTTTTCTACTAGAATATCGACAAGTAACCGGGGCTATTAGCGTACCTATAAGGCGTAGACGCTAATATCGACAACTTCCTTATAGAAGCGGAACTACGTAGGCTACATCGCCGATTTGGCCACCCTTTAGTAGTAAGACTAGCGGTTATACTACGCCGCGCCGGCTACGAGGTCAACTTTAAGTTCCTTAAATATCTCGAAAAGTTCTACAAACACTATTAATTAAATTAGAAGTCGCTCGAAAGGTTTAAATTTATAATACACAACAATAGGGAATTTAATTATAATATATACGTAGACATTTATAATATCGATAGAAGGAAAGTCCTCTACTACGTAGACGAGTCTACTGGCTTCTAAGCTACTAGATAGATTAAGGTACTAAATACTAGAACAACGTAGGAGCTACTTTAAGCTATATAGATAGACAGTTACCTCGGGCCGCCTAACTTTATCACATACGACAAGGGCATAAACTTCTATTCGGTAGAGTTTAAGCTATACGCTAAAACAATAGGCTACAATGTTATCTCTGTACTAGTTAAGACGTACAACTCCGTCGGAAAGGTTAAGAGATACTACGGACCGCTACGGCGTGTGTATAGAATACTAAAGGAAGAACTACCATTACTCGGAGCCGATTCGAGGCTCTAAATGGCAGTAAAAGCTATTAACGACTCGGCAGGTCCGGACGGCCTTATTCCTACTTTATTAGTATTTAGCGCCTATCCGCGAATGACAGAGGACGACCCGCCCGCTATAGGTGTGGCCTAGCGCGTAAGCGCTTTAGTAAAGGCAATAAGCGAGCTTCGCAAGCACCGAGCGCGTAGGAACGTTCGAGATACGCTCGACATAAGGAATGGCCCTTTTTTACACCTTAGGCAACTACCCGTTGGCTATATAGTAAAAGTATAGCGAGAGAAGGGAAAAGAAGGAACATAGACGGGGCTATACCTAATAACGAGAATATCCGGCGAAGTAGTCACTATAGCGATAAGAGGTAGGGACAAGGAGTTTAGATCGACAGTAGTATAACTATACTTCGATAATAACAGCGAAGAACCTATACTAAACCTATAGTAAAACAATTTAGAGCCTCTATTAGGTTAAGGGGATGATCAACCCTAAGCGAATAACCAGCCTTAAGCGAATAACCGAGTACTACGGTCCCGGCAGACATATAAGCTACTCGCTCTACTATAGCAACTAGGCAGAAGAGGGCGACCTCGTCGATATAGACTAATACGCTAGGACAGTACATATACGAGTATCGCCTACGTCAATTGGCTCGGTATAGGGGTATATCTTAGATTTATAGAAAGCGAGGGATTAATAAAACAAGAGTAAGAAGTAGATGACAAGGAACTACTTAGACTAATAGGAAGGTAAGCTATTAAAGTTATTAATAGTTCCGAGGTCCTAGTAGGACAGCGTATCTTTAACTTAAAGTTTATTCGAGAAATTCGAGACAAGGGTACAGCTATAGAGTATGTTAAGTCTCGCTTAGTCATCTAGGCCTAGGGTAATACTAAGAAGTCTCTTGTTTTAACAGAATTACCAACAATCTAGCGAGTTAGCTAGAGGCTAATACTCGTAATCGCTTCGCTTAACTCGTATAGAGAGTTTAAGCTATACCTTCGAGACATCACCTAGGCGTACACATAAGCTCCAACTAAGCTAAACAGGCGCTTTTACGCTAAGCCGCCTTGTAATCTACCTGTACTACAATAGTAGAACAAGATACTACTCGCGGTAAAACCTTAGTATAGCATCCCTAAATCCGAGAACCACTAGTTTAAAACGTACCTAACCTTCCTAATAGATAGGCTTAAGTGCTAAATGTCTATATACGACTACTACCTACTACTCGTCAACGAGCCTAGAGCCCGCGGAATCGTTAGTCTTTAAACTAACAATACGCTAATACTAGTAAACAAGGAGCTCGCGGATCGAGAGTAGGATAAGCTCGAAGCTGCCAAGTTTATAGTAAAACTAAGGGAGGAATTAGTAGTTAGCAACTTAGTTAAGTTTAATAGAGGGATAATATCGAAAGCTTTAAATAGTACTCTCAGGCTAAGCCAGGAGAAGTGGGCGGAACAAGTAGACCTTGTATAGAAGAAGCCTATAGATTCTCACGACATAAGAGGTAAGGTAAGAGAGTTACTTTCGACTTAAAAGTAGTACGAGGCCTAGAGGGTAAGAGCGGCTTACCTAGCTATAATTTCGCTGCTAGAAGCCTCCTTCGACCTATCCTACGCCGCCTAGGCTAGAGATCTAAGTGTAGAAGATATTAGCCTACTTAATAAGAGGCTTCTATAGATAAAAGAAAACACCTCGAGGGGTCTTAACTTTATTAAGCTCGACGACGCTTCGCTAATCCGCCTACTACTATTTATAGACAGAGCCTTTACGAACTTATAAGACCTTACCTTATAGCTAGGCTATATCTTAGTACTAGTTAACGTCTACGACAACGCTAATATTATCTACTAGAACTCGTTAAAGTGTAAGAGGGTTACGAGAAGCGTACTAGCCTCGGAGCTATACGCTCTAAGCAACGGCTTCGATATAGTGTACTTAGTTAAATCTACGATTAATAAGATATTAGCGCTATACGTAATACTCGACGTCTATACTAATTTAAAGTCTCTTTACGATTGTGTTATAAAGCTTAGTACAACTAAGGAAAAGCGATTAATAGTAGATCTACTATTATTACGCGAAGCCTTCGAACGTAAGGAGATAGACAATATTCTCTAGATATAAGGTAAGGACAACCCTACTAATACGATGACCAAATCTAAGTACAACAGCGCACTAAAGGAACTCATTAACACGAATAAGATCCGTTATTAAGCCAACGAGTAGGTTGAACGTACCAAGAAAGTAGAGGGAACGGCCGAAGTTTAGGGGGCATAGGTTTAGGTCTCGCTTGTTACAATTTGTTTTGTTTTTACCTATTTAGGTATCCTGTTTCTTGTTTCTTTGTTTTTAGTTCTTTGCAATCGTAAGCACTTAGC
The DNA here is from genome assembly GCA_900536425.1 of Hymenoscyphus linearis. NCBI lineage: Eukaryota > Fungi > Ascomycota > Leotiomycetes > Helotiales > Helotiaceae > Hymenoscyphus > Hymenoscyphus linearis. The sequence continues at coordinate 11,315 of UNPR01000325.1, forward strand.
CACTTTTTAAAGAGCTGCCAGTGTTGCGATATGTCTTATCTCCTAGGCTGGCTATATGCTAGCGCCTGGCATGTGCCAGCGCCTGGCTGTAGGCGCACCTCGCCGTAAAACGCCAGCGACATATTTGTACTAACGTATTATAGTAAAGTTGTCTTATTACAAACGGACTTCCGTTTGTAAGGCGCGGACCTCCGGCTGTAAGGCGAGGAATGAGGGGAATCACGTGACGTGATTCCTGGGTATATTAGGAGACCTGTAGCCACACTTAGTTAGAACTCCAGACGTAATACAATACTAGATTATTGTACCTTCTCATAAACTCTTGACTCGATTTGTAGTCAAACCAACAAAAGCAGAACTTGTGGATTTCTTAGCTGAGGAGAGGGAACAGAATAGAAATGTAAGCCGTAACCCTACCGCAGGTAATTTTCAGGCTCAGTGGAGAAGAGAAAGCGGTTGGGTGGCACAGCGCAGTGACACCATAATGTGCAGTAGGAAGACAGGGGTCATATATCAATGAAGCTAAATACGATTCCTTGTTAATCTGATGATTATTCGGAACAACTACAGAAGGGAGAAGTGCAGAAAGCACCAGCTTAAGTACAGGTGAAAACTCTAATAAAGGCCCACCCCTCATTCCCTTGGCACACTTGCCCGCGGCGCAATCCACAGCTCAACATTCCTTTACCTCTAGAATACATTTACCCCAGTAAATAAGGACTCGATATCAACTATTCTTCAAAAAGAAAAAAACCGCAAATTTCAAAAAGGCGATGATGGCGAACGTTCTAATCTTTTGTACGGCCAACATCACTTTCGAGGTAACACCACGTTTGAGAAACATATAACCTCGTACTGACATTAGTTCCTAGCTTATTAAAGAGTTTGTTGTCGAATCTCAAAAACCAGAATACACAGAAAACAACTGGACCCTTATCAAAGACGCCAAACAGGATAATTTCGAGAAGACAATCAATCACCAGACCAGTCGCACCATTTAAAAGTGGGTTTCTCATCTCGGATATTGAGGACTAGCCTGAATGAGCAGTCTTGTTGGATGACTATCAAAGTCAAGACACAAAGTACAATAATCTTATATTGTAGTCATATTCTGTGTGTAGAGAACTAAAAGTAGAGTGTGGGCTACAGGTTCTACATATACCCGTAGGTCACATGACAGGTCACCTCATTCCCTCCTACAAACTACAAACGAGTGAATGTGGCTACATCGCAACAGGTTGCATATTGTTTCTTATTTGGTCCTTCATACGCTTCATTATATATTTTTTTTAGTCCTTTGAGGCACCCGATATGCCCTTGTATTATCCCACCAAGTTATACCAACAGTTGTAAAACTTGGTTTCTTGAGGGGGTTCATCAAGTAACAAAGTTTCTCTAGCTTTTTTCCGCTTAATTAATCCTCCTAGTATTAAATTTTTGCTATTACACACTGCTTACACTTCTTTCTTTGCCCCTCTTTGCTGTTGATGTAACGAGTTGACAGAACCAGGGCAGGGGGGGGACATTGTAAATTCGATACTAATAATGGTTCACGTTTGTCTAAATTCTAAAATTGTGATTAACACTTAGTTCTTCATTTAAAAAAGATTAAATAGATAATTTTAGGTAACAGAGAAGAATAAATCATGTGCCGTCGAATGCTTAGAATTCTTGGAATGCTACTTGTAATAGAAATGTATTTTAAGTTAGACTACTCTACTGTGTCAATACTCCTCAGTCTAACATGTTCCTAAAGCCCAACTTTCTAAGGCCTCACCTAGTCCTTTCAAATCAGACCATTCATTGGCGCCTCAATTATCATCCTTGAAAAGTTATAATGCCTATCAGCGTTGATGTAGGCACACCAATTTCTATGACATGGACAATAACACAGAAAGTCTAAAGTAATGCTCTCTTCTAGTGGTTTTTGGGATGATAGGGTCCATGAAGTTATGGACTTTGATACCAAAGTCAAAGGACGGGGATGGTAAAAGCAATTACAACCACAGTGAACGGTGAGTTTCACAAGCTTAGGAAGGTGCGTTCTCAGTAAGTTAAACATATCACTCTGTTCCCATCCCAGTTCCCATCCATCAATAAAATCTTGAATATGCCAAAAATAAGCTTGACATTCAAGTGAGAGAGTTGTCAGGTTACTTGTTATATTGGGAGTGTTATCGCCAAAGAGGCGCGTAAAAACACGATCTAGAGGCCAACCGTCAAGAGGCTGTGGCACAGTGCGAAAGACGTCACTCTGTACATTCTGTACAGGCGCTTCTTGGATTAGACCAGTAGGGTATAAACTCACATCCAACCTGTGAAACAAATAATCACGAAATTATAATATTCTATAGAGCGATTCTTTTCAGCTCTGAGCTGTTCAAACTTCTTTGTCTATCTCAATCAAATTTGCTTATCACAATAATTAAAACATGACTTTGAATCGCACATATGCGCATCCAACAGGTAAGCTTACCCTGAGACATGCTGCATACGCAAAAGCCACATCCAAAGGTGCGTGCCAAGGACTAATTAACAGCCAGATCTCAATGTAAATCCTGTGAATTATGCTAGTAGATCATTTTGACTTACGGCCGTAAGCTTGTGCGACTCTTTTACAGTCTCTCAACAGAATTTATTCCTCTTTTCGGCGTGCTTTAAATGTATAGCAGGCATTGCTGAGTTTTTCCGAGCTATGTGTACAAAACGCGAAAGTGTTGGGGGGCCTAAAACTTGAGCAATCCAGTGAATCAAGGGAAATTCCGCGCTCGCTTTAAGATAAAAGCAACCAAAAAAATTGCAAAACTCAAAGCCACCGCCTTCGATCCTATTGTTTCAAGGAGAAGGCATCTTGGGCTTATAGAAAATCCCAGGGATAGGGGCAGGGATTTTTAAAGTTAACATGCTTCAACGCTGATGTGTCGCGCCCACACCATCCAACTACATTGGCTAATCCTGGCTTGGTGTGAGATGCCTCAAACTTGCTAACTTAGGGATATAAAGAAGTTTCGAGGTTTGTGGGTCATGTGATAAGGAGCATGTACTCTTGAAGGGGGGAGTGAATTCGGTGTGTTTCTCTCCTTACTACTCAACTCAAAGTAACTCATTCCGCTGTTCGTTCATTGTGGAACTACTGGAATCCCAATAGGAATCTTTCCCTGACCAGTATATAGTGTTTAGAATCCCATATGGAGTTTACTCTGTTGCCTGACTATATAAGCCACCACTGCACGGAACAAGAGGAATAGCTATCAATTTCGCCTTTCGAAAGGGATGATCCTAAGTTCTCACTCTGCAGCTCATTCCCTACGGCCGTGAGATATCGCCAAGAGCACTATGTAATATAGATTCCAAAAAACCATTTGAGTTCCAGGTTCTCCAGTATCGTTATACACAAAAACATCGTTCTAAACCTCGACGCTACAATCATTCAGTCCTAAAACAGAAAATTCATCCCCATCAACAAACAAAAGGACATTTCAAATCAAAATTCAAAATGAAACTCACATCACTCCTCCTCCCCCTCCTCACCTCCCTTACCACGGTATCAGCATGTCCTCCAGTCAATCCCCCCACAAGCTCAAGTAGCGTCTACCCAAAGTTCCACCCCGGAACCGAAGGACCAGCCGACTTAGCAACATCCCAATACCAATTCAACCACATCGGCCTGCTCGTCAAAAACCTCACTGAAACCCGGAAGTTCTACGGCGATCTCCTAGTTATGAGGATGATATTTCTCTTCGAGGAAACGGAAGACTACAGTATCATATATATGGCGCATTCCCAGGGTGGTAAGAACGGAACGGGTTACCAGAGTGGTGCGGATATGATGGCGGAGAAGAAGAATATGCAGGGTTTAATTGAGTTTACGAGTTCGAAGGTAACTACATATCTACATCCAAGTGTGATGTATATGTGTAATGTTTATCTTGTTTAAAATAAAAGTGGAAGCTAACAACAAACACACCAAAGTCATTCACACAAACTCGAAAATATATTCCTAATACTCAACAAACACTTTCCCACCTTGGCCTCATAGTACCAGATGTCAAAGCCCTTCAAGCCCGGGTCGAAGCCTACAACGCAACGATCTTGAAACGTGTAGAAGATCGCCCATCTTTGGTGAAGGGCTCTGTTGTTGCTTTAGGATTTGGGATCGATCCGCTAAGCGAGGAGGCTCAGGAATTGATTGAGCCTACTGAGGCTTTGGGATTCTTTGGATTCCTGGTTTTTGCTGATCCAGATGGGAATTTGATTGAAGCACAACAGCAAGTTGGTGGTACTGCTTTTTGAGGGATGTGGGTGGTAAGGAGTTGAAGTGACTTAATAAGTTCTCGGGAAGTCTTTTTTTGAATTTCTACATCTTGAATTTGGGAGTTAATCCACAGCGATCAGTTATTTTTAGTTCATTTTTGAAGCACGGAGTTTGGTTTGTAGATCACTTTTCATTTACCATTTAACTCTCTTTTCAAACTTTCCCATGCTTACCTCTCCACGCCGTACGATGTGGTGGTTTTAATTTATGTGCTACACAACATGACAAAAACTCGGAAAGCTAGACTTCCGTACCTACTGTAGAGTCTAGACCAATTTCCCATACATCTCACTTCTGATATCACACCACAAAGTACATGGCCAACCTGGAGTTTCATACGGAGTACTCCGTCCTCCCCTCCTCGCTAAAAAAAAAAAAAAAGAACAAACAAAAACAAACCCCCCACCAAGAACATTTTTCGAAACAAACGCGACGGAATTTCCCATCCAAAAATCCCCTCACAAACAAATCTTTAAAGGGGGCGTCTAAAAAACTGATATCACATTCAGCCGCGCGTTTGAAATCTGCTTTCCAAATTCGCAATAGAGCGAGTATTAAAGGGATCCATCCTCTGCACCAGCCGCCCCATATTTCACAAAGCTTGGTGAGTGGATCCACCTCGCCAGTGAAAACTTACATAATGCCGCATCCACCTCCCGGGGACCATACAAAATGCTTGAGCCGCTCGAGCCTCAACCAGGTGCGGGGAATATCCATGTCTTGTATCATCGAAACCAAGACGTCCAGGCTACTTGGCGAGAGGGCACGTGAAGGACTCGTACTTGTACAAGTACTGTAAGGGTAGACGCGTCTTGGTGTGGAGCAGAGGTACCCGAAGAGGTTCTCATTGTCCCACTTTTGGAGAGGTAGAAATTGGGTTTTTGAGTTTTTTGTCCGTTTTGGTTAGAGAGGTGTGGCGGAGAATTAATTTAGGGAAATTTAATTTATGTCTTTGGTCCCCTGATAATGCCCAGGGAATATTTATTTGGAGGTTGGAGGTCTTAATCTGAGTCACATGAAAATCATATGAAGAATTGGTCAAAAGGAGTAAAAGGGAATATTTATGTCTTCAAGTAGGAAACTGTTGTAGTATTTTCACATGGAACACAAGTCATATCACAGGGAATAAAAGTTAACCAGTAAAATATAAAATTCCAGAAATATATACAAAGAATCTAAGTAACAAAAGAACTTGGGTGACAAAAGAAATCATATGCATCATCTCAATGTGCGTATTCCGTCATCCGCCCCTAAGCCCAAGCAAAACAAGCATCGTAAATTGGAAGAGTAACGTTGTAAACATTCTTCTTCCAGAACTGAGTAGCAAAAACATCAATACCGAAAACGAAGTCACTGTCCAACTTCAATCCCTGAGAACAAGTAGCGGGGTTGTTGGCGGGGATGGTGGCTCCACCGGTACTGGTACCAACCTCGGCAGCGCCAGTGACAGTGAAGGTGTTCTCAAATCCAGGCTTGGCTGTCACACCACTGCTGAGGTTCAAAAGGCCGCCCATGAATTTGATGGCCAGTTGGACGGTGAGTTCAGCCTTGGGGTTGATCTCGGCAACGACTTGACCGGAGATGTCGGCTGAGACGTTGTAGGTTGGTACCCAGCCTGAGGTGGTGGTCTTCATGTTATCGAGGAAGTCGATGTGGACACGACCGTCTGCGAGAGAGACTTGGAAATCGGTTGAGACATTGACGGCTGCTGAGGCAGAGAGGTCACCGACAACGGCAAAGTTGAGTTGAGGTCCAAGCTCGAGTATACCTGGGACGGTGACACCGTAGAAAAGGTGAGCTGGTTCGTATCTGAACTGAGTGGAGTATTTTGCCATCACGTCTGCGGAAAGGACAACATCAGCGGCCATTGAGCAATCAACGTCGAAGTAGAGGTCGTTGAGCTGCATGGTGAGCCAGTTGTATGCCATGAAACCGGAAAATGTGACGTTGGCATCGAAGGAAGCCTTGTCTGCATAGATAGAGGCGTAAGGTGGGTATTGGAAGATGGTGGTGTCTGCGGGAAGATCAAACCCGGTGACAAGAGAGAGACTTGGGTCGAGCACAACATCACGGGCTGCGAGTTCGTTGGCTGGGATAGATCCAAATGTGATCTCAGTGAGTGCTAGAATGGAATTAGTACTATTGCTAGGCAAAGGATTTTGAATAACTTACTAGCTGTAGCAGCAAGATCAGTTTTGTGAGCATGGGCGGTGGCAATGAGAGTGGTGCTGTTAAACTCTACGCGATCGACAAGGAAGAAACCTAATGCATGTAAGTACAAATGAACAAGAGAATTAGCGAAAAATACATACCTCTTGAAAGCTCTTCATCGCAGTCTCCGAGATGGTTGGTAACCAAGACGAAATCGTCTTGTGCTTGCCATGATGCAACTGTTGTCTCGAAAATAGCAGAGTCGTTGAATGTGAGTTGCACTGAGTTAGGTGAGCAGTCGACGTTGGTGATTGATTGAACAGTTTCCAACAAGACAGTTGGAACTTTCATATAATTGGTAATGTCGATGGTGGTAGCGGTTGCGTTGGAGGTATATGGGATGGTAAAGTTGAGGCAGGGCTCGACAGCTGCAACTGGGTCGATGTTGTCAAAAGGAACAGGAGCTGGCGAGAATACTGCTGGTGGTACTGGGATAGAATCCCGTACTGCAGTTGCCTGCACAGAAGCCACCTCCGTAGATGGTACTAAGACAGATGGCTTCTCAACTGCGCAGTCATCTTGAGCTGCTACAAGAAGGGCCGGAGCCAAGAGGGAGAAGGCGATGAAGGACTTCATGGTTATGATGATTAAGGTGATTAAGGTAATTAAGGTGATTAAGGTGATAAAAGGTGATAATGGTGATTAAGGATTAGGTAGTAGAGTATGTATATAAGTAATGAGAGTCTGAGAGGTGGTGGAGTGCCTGAAGAGGTAAAAATCCATTGGCAAGACATTAAGTCTTATACTTGGGAATTGTCTTGCGGAAGTGGGTATCATGGCGATGGCTACCCGTGAGAACCTGGTTGCCGCCGTGGAATGCCCTCATGAGATGCAAATGCTCCGATGTTATCTGGGTGATGGTGGATCGTGATCCGCCCTATGAGGACGTGTGGTCAAAGAATTCATCTTGTTCGCACAAAAGACCACATCCATACAACCGACTTGTCTACAGTTTCTCGCGTCCACTGGGTCAATGATTTGCTTTACGCCGGGGTGCAGGAGGGCTGGTCGGAAGGCTTTCCCAACGTGGAAATACAACGTGCCAGGTGATCCGAGCTTCCCCTGACGCCCATCTTAAATTGCGGGTTCCTGGCCGAATTAAGATGTCTCCCGCCACGTCCAGGACCCCGACCTCGCGCATTGGTCAATTTGTGAACAAGGAATCGGCTCATGAAGCTTCAGCAGTCAACTCAGGCACGGTTCGTTGAATATGCTGTGGGATTCGTTGCATGCCGGGGCAACTTGAGCTTGGTTCGTTTGTTTTGTTTGAAGAAACGTGAGGGGGAAAGGCTAAATAATGGACCATTTACCGAGGACAGCCGATTGATATCAATTTCAGCTAGAATTCAGCACTTGCCGGCCGATTCTTGCAACGAGTTCCCCAGAAAAGAGTTCTTATACTCCCACCAAGCTCCGTAAAAGTCTCCCACTTCTGGATAAGACGATTCCGTAATCCGCGTTCGGTAAGGTACTCGTACAGTAACGCCTAAAAAAACACTCGCACCCCTCCCTTAATTATCGACTAAACTGCCGTCTTGTATATTGATAGCAATGTCGCAAGGAGGATGACCGGGACATAATCGGTAGCATGGGGAACTTGCAATTCCCGGTTGGCATTGGTGACAACCCAACGGCGGAGGCCAAAGACGTTGCTCGCTTCGCTATGACCACCCTGATGGTACTTCATAGAAAAGCTATCTTGGCTATCCATAATACCCATGAGAAAAGATCTTATCTTGATGTGATAGCCTGGGACCTGAGGGGCTGAGGCCACGAGTAACCCTCGGGTATTATTGGGTAAACTTCATCATTATTGTAATATCGCAGGCGAGCATCGAATTTACGATGAAAACTGATAGAATTTACGGTCCAATAATGTGCCTGGATTCAAACATGACTGCTCGTCGAGCTCTAAATATCGCTTGGGGCTGAAAATATCTCCGAGGGCTGATAAGCGCAGCGATTAATGGTTCAAAGGGTCAGATTCATCTTAAAAAAAAGATTTTTAACGACAACACTTACGTACTCCGTAGCAAAAGAGGATTATGACCGAAATAGTAATTTTCTATTTTTTGTCTTGAGCTCTACTTCGAAATCAAGTTTCGCATTGCAATCCGATGTCGCGTTGCGGTGTTGTTGCGTTGTTGTACAGAAGTACAAAATCAAGCTCGCCAAGGATATCCAAAAAATCTGGGTGCTCCTTAATAGGTTAGAGCATCACGTGATATAACAAATACGAGAACGAAATGACAAGAGCCGCGCTACCCTTGACCCCTGTACCTCCTTTTCAAGGACACCTCAACCTCAACCTTGAATCAACCGCAAACGCGCGCAAATATCATGATGGAAACAAACCTCGAGGACGACACCAATTGTTGCAAATTCAAACATTTGTTCATGACGATTCCTCCATCCAGTTACCATCTCGCTGAAAAGAGCTTCATCTTGCCTTTGAAAGCACGCTGATCAGAATTACATACAGCCAAACCTTTGCTGATGAGAGTCTCTTGTACCTTTGAAAGCCGTGGACCCAACACTTTTTTTGCTAAAGAGTGCGTTATCTGCCTCTGAAAGCTGTTGTCCCAATCATGGCAACGTACTTTGCTGAAGAGAAGTTTACACGCTCCGAAAGCTGTTGACCTAATCATGGCAACAAAACCTATACTGATGAGAGTTCCTGTTACCTCTGAAAGCCTGTTGACCCAATCATGGCAACATTAATCTTGCTAAAGAGCTCGCTTTGCTTCTGAAGGCAACACATACCCCGCTGACGAGAGCGCTCTTTGCCTCTGAAAGCACGCTGATCATAAATTGCAGCCAAAAAATGCTGACGAGAGTTCCTGTTACCTCTGAAAGCCTGTTGACCAATATGGTAACAAAACCTTTGCTGATAAGAGATTTATTTTGCCTCTAAAAGCCCAAAATTTGTTGATCCAAACGACAACACAACAAACAATCTTCCATGAGTGTGAAATGCCTTCGGGAGTACAGCTAGCTGCACAGAGATTCCCTCCTCAAGCCTCGCAGCTATTTGCAATAAGGGCAGGGAGTAGGAAGAAGTCATCTCAAAGAAGTTTCATTATGAACATACTTCTCGCTTGACACATAAAGCACCATTTCAAGACAAGCCTGCTAAAGAGAAGAGAACCAGATAAGTATCAAACAAAGTCTAGCATAAGACAAAGCTAACGAATCTATTACACCTCTACCTAGCAAGCGAGTCAACTATGAATCAACATACAACCTCTACGCTCTCATGTACCTGAGGCTTTCAGGACTTGTAGGAGAAAAGGAGAAATGGGGGAACTTTTGTTAAGCTGGTGGGCATACCTTTCCCACTGGGTTTTACTGGTGCCACAGCTATGAAGAAACAGGAAATGCGAGGGACGAAGGCGCAGGACATGAATGCAGACTATTATTTGATTGGGAACTCTAAGGAAAACCATCTCTCTCTTCACAAAACAATGGAACTCCTCCCTTCAAAAAGGCTACTCCAGCTGGACCAAAAGTGCCGAAATCACGTGATCCAATTCCAAGAGATTTGATATAAACAAAATAGTAACTTAACAGCCGATACGATTCATGACCATCAAAGTTCAAAAAAACATCATACCACATCCTTGGAATTCCAGGAACCAGGTATCTATCCAATGAAGCGCTGAAGTGCGGAAGGGCCCCGCAGGATGCAGGATACAGGAACAAGCCTCTTCTCCCTCCCTGCCTCCCACTTTAGCCAACTGTACTCCACATGCAACACATACGTACATACATCGTGTTGGGTAATCCACCTTGCCTTGCTTACTGCAATAAATTCCGACGTCCCGTCCACCTGGATACTCGAGCTTATCTAAGACCAAGGTTTTGCGTGTCGTGTAAGGCGAATTGCTATGACTGCTTGGCGGAAAGCTGAGAGACATCCTTTGCTATGGTGATTATGTGAACGGAGAACGGGATTGGGGGTTGGGGATTGGGGATTCTTGACTTTGTATAGAGTTTGATGTGCGTATAGGTTTTGTTGCTCTGCTTATATGGTCCTTCATGCCAATACTTTTGCTTCGTGTTAAACGTCATATCATTCTTTGCTTTGGTATCTGTATATATTTGCTGAGTATGCTGAAGTTACTACTGTTTTCGGATTTCTTGGAATTACCAAAGCTATTAATATAGTATTTTTGGGATTTTCTGACGATGAAGATAGTGACGAATTGATACCTCGAGATTGTAACCATACTAGGTGTAGTATATACAACAATTTTCCAGTGCAAAAGAGTAGAAATCACCATTATTCCAATTAACAACCGACCCCGGCGTGAACTCATAGAAACCCCTTTCGCACTTCTAGAAAATTGGGATATAAGAAAGTATTAAGTATCCCCCCTATCTTAGTGACATAACGAAGAATATTTGGCCAGAAAACGTTAATGGTTTTTAGTTTCCCAATATACTTATAGCATCGTCCTTCTTTACTAAAAGCTATTCCCGTGTCTTTTGAAAAAAAGGTTTAATAAGGCTTAGTGTTATCTTTGGTAGTCTAATGTCATGAAAATAACTTTAGTCATTCGTTGTGTCACGGAGTCTGAGAACTAGACGATTATTATCTAGTCAATCGTCCGTAGTTGGCTAAATTCGAGGATTGGATGAATAAGTAGAGGTGTATAGGCGCGTGATAGAGGTTTATAGTAGACAAGTAAGTCGTTGACTTAGTTTACTATAATATAACTAAATTATCTTTTCTTTCTTTTTTCTAAAAAAAAGGAGTATTTCCTTCTATGAAACAATTATCAGACCACACTTCCCTAGATTTCTACATACGTTTTTCCAATAGTTGTTCTTTTTCTTCTGCTATTATTGCAATCCTTTAAAACACTCAATTTTACAAAAGAACTACAAGATATCCCAATGTTCTACTATCTCCTAAAAGTGTTTTAATTATCAACATTACCTCAACCATTTTAAACAAAATAAATATCCACAACAATATAAAATTAATTCACGAACGCCTCAATTTACCACGCCAAGTCTCCTATATATCTCATCTACTAGCAGGCTTACCCACTCTATTCAACTCTTGATTGGACCGAGCGAGTATAAAACCCAGTCAAGGAGCGTAAAAGTATGCGCGTACATATTATCTATCATCGAAACAGCTCTCTAAGAGACAGAGAAAACCATCTTGTCTCAAAGAAGCTGCCGAGGATGCTCCTGCCTCCTACCTCCAGCTCCACCTCCTTGAGCTCTTCGCTGCTGATCCAGTGGGACGAAGTCTCGGTCGGCGCAAGCTAGTTGAGGAGACTTCGCTTTGATGCTCGGCGTTTAAAGGAGATATGGGATTCTGACTCTAAGGTTTGGTCGTACAGTTGGTTTAATCAGCGTTCAATCGTATTACAACGCGTTTTATAAAGAACGCTTCCTTCTATATTGAATGAGTGAAGCCTGTGAAATTTTTGATGTAGCTCTACATGGCTTCTACTTCCAATAGTAGAAAACCATCCTAAATCCGAGGAAAATAGGATTAACCAGAAGATGGGACAGAATGCGTAAAGGGAGGGAGTAGAAGTACTAGCACCTATATTCTCATATGTATATCTACGGTCAAGGTGTCTGATGCTGTTTCCCTCCTGGAAGTAGGAAAAATAATGGAGACTGGCATTAAGTTGCTTTTAGAAATTAAGTAGAACTATAGATCTAAAGAAATTTAGAACGAGTATTGATTTATATTATAGAATTGAACTGCACTGTGTAGTTCGTTTATAAGCGAAATCTGGGTTTAGTAAAAAGTAGATCTCAAATGAGGGTTGAGATATTTTCTTTGGTCCGGAATATCCAATATAGAAGATCTCGTTGATCTTGATCTTGTTTGAGACGCGTAGCTGGAGAAGGAGATATGATAGAAGGGGAGAGCGAAGTGAGCGGGTTTCGTTTGAGCGATCATTAGCGATGATATTTGTCTATTATTTTAAGACCAAGGAAGTTCATCTAATCCACTCTGAATAACAAATAGAGAAGGTTAATGAAGTATTGAAAAGGAAAAAGTCTTACGTTGAGATTTGAGTAACGTTTCTGAGACATTTGGTGGCGACCGTTTTCACATGTTTCCCAGCTTTGGGAATTGGTACCTAGATACCTATGAACCTGCAGCTGCCAAACCTGCGCAATAGAGAAACTTTAAAGAGAGCGGGAAAATACCATTCGAGTCCAGGAAAATATAGTTCAAATTAAAAGGGGGGATCTCACAAGAAGAAAAAGGTTCTTGATATACTGCACTACGAGACTTTTTTGCCTGATGAGTTGTACAAGTACGGTAGTTGTCGTTGAAACCACGTAGAACAAGAAGAACAAAACATAAAATAAATGTTGTATCACTCAAGAGCAATCGCTTGCCCACGGTAATTTATATACATCGTGATAGCAAATGTTTGCTCATCGTTGGTGTATTAGTTTGCAGTTCATGTTGGTATTGGTGAGAAGGCTCAGCTTGGCTGAAGAAAAACTGGAGTTCCTCGATGACGTCCGACCACTCGCGCATTCACCAAAGAGACAACAATCGACAATGCGTCTTTGAGCAATTCCGTATCCACTAATTTCCACCGCCGTATATACCGATTCAATCATCAATAGGTAACCTCATACAGATGTCTCGAATAGCCATTGACGTCGTTGCTCTCTAATAACCCGCCAGTAATAATTCCTCAACAACTAATTTAGCTATCATGGCGACACCTCCAACCCCCGGAAAAAGAGGCCCCTCAGTTTTGGTATGTCAGATACCCAGCCTTCTACCCAACTACCATCGGAATAATTGGCATATTAGCTCTAAAAAAGTTATGATATACAGAAATTAACTCCCCACAGGTCACCGACTCCCGCGAACGCGCTCCCGCACCAAGAAACTCCAACCAAAGGCCCAACCCCAACAATCCCAACGCCCCTCGAGACAGACTCCCGACCACACGTTTGATATCTGTCGACAACGTCCTCCAATATGCCTCTCAAATCCCCTCAGGGCAAGCCCGCGGCCCCCCAGGTCGTAGACCACTTCTACCAAACCAGCGGCGGACAGGCAGCGGCCATAGGGTAACACAACAAACCATGCCAGGCCGAACAACAAAAGTCAGTGAGAAACTAGTATTGATCCCCGAAACGGTCAGCGAGAAGGATGAATCAGATGATGATGCAGAATTGGATATTAATAGAGGAGAAGGGGAGGAAGGACCATTGAAAGATGCCGAAATGGATGTGCTCAAGAAGAGGGGGGGCATTAGAGGGAAGAGTTATGCGGAACGATTGCCCAAGGCGAAACGAACGGAGAAGGTTGCGAGGGTTACGGCTTATTGTACGGCGCAGGGTTACAAGACTGCGTCTACGGCTAAGTTTGTGAAGGAGAGACATGGTGCTAAGACGAAGCTTTATGATGATTGTTTGTACACCGTCTATCACCTTCCCTTACTCCCAGGCTCGGAAGGCTTCAGGATAAAGAGTAGTCCTATTCTAAAAAGTCCTGGAGGAAAGGCAGTTCTCGATATGGAAATTGAAAGGAGTGAACAACGGGATTATCATGAGGGTTATTTTGAGGATACAGATACCTACGGCGTCAGAGGAGGCGAAGAAAGTCCCCAACACGAAAGCGAAGAGGACAGAGAAAGAAGAGAAGAAGAAGGCCGAAGGAGTAGAGAAGAACTCCGAGTCTTCGAACAAGGTCCCAGGATGGATAGTCCCAATCGAATAGCCCCCGATGCAACGACCTTCGCAGAAATGTTCGTCTTCTCCTACGGCGTAGTAGTCTTCTGGAACTTCACCGAGCGACAAGAAAAAGATATCCTGGCCGACCTGACATTTTCAGAACACCAATTAGGTGTTTCCCTCGTTTCCCAGCCTCTAGACGAGGACGATTTCGAGACCGAGGAGCTCCATTTCGAATACAGTCCCCTCGTCGAAAGACCAAGAGTGTTTAACGATATGATCACTCTAAGGAGCGGAGACCATATGATCAAACTCGCCATGTCGCACGCCATAGCCCAAAGTACTAAACTATCTTTCTTCGAAGAAAAGATGTCGCAAACAATGCTCGACGCCCAACACGTGCCGAAACAACTAGCATTAACGGGCCAACTGGGTATGTCCAGGAAGGAAATCGTAAAGATCCTAGGTCGACTCTTCAAAAGTCGTGTAGACGTGAACCTCTGTTCGTTCCCCCACTTCCCCCTCCCCTTCTTTCCACTAACAAACCCCCCAGCATCAAACATCCTCGACGTCCCCGATTTCTTCTGGAACTCCGAACCCACGCTCCACCCCCTGTACTACGATTTCCGCGGCTACCTCGAGATCACCCCGCGCATCAAGGTGTTGAACGAACGCTGCAAAGTCTTCCTAGATCTCGCAGAGATCCTCTCCGATAACTTTGCAGATACGAAAATGAGTACGATTACTTGGATTGTTATTGTGCTTATTGTTATTAGTATTGCAGTGACAGTTACCGAGGTGGGACTACGTTTCGGTATGTTGGAGAGAGGGAAGAATGATAGGGGTGCTGTTGGTGATGGACGGGGGGTTGGTGGTGGTGAGGGAGATGGAAGGGGAGAGATGAGGATTGGAAGGGCGGGATTAAGTGGTTTTGGGAGGGCTGTTAGGTGGGGACGGGGTATGAAACCGTTGCAGGAGAGGAATTTTTCGAGGGGTGATTTTAGTAATAAGCAGCTTGAGAGGATCTGTGGTGTGGAGATTGTGGGGGAGAAGGTTGGGGAGTTGTAATTACGAGGACTGGAGAGACTGGCGAGATTGGAGTGTATGTCGTGAGGAAGTTGGGTGGATTTGGCTTGTTTGTATAAATCGGTGCTGGTGCTGTGGGTGTGGTTTTTTGGTGGGAGGCGTATCTTTTGCATAGCTGGGAGTTCTGAGTTACGAATTTTCTTGTTTTTCTCGTTTCTGCTTTGCTTTCTGTTTTGGTTTTGAACTTTGGTTTGCATGCATGCGTTCAGCGAGTCCCTTGTTTTCTTCTTTTCTTTTTCCTCAGCAGTTTAGGGGTTGTGTGTAGGTTGATGATGATGGGTTATATAATTATGTTATGAGGAAATACGCAATGAAGAGAAACGCGGTTTAAATCCAGTAGATCACAGTCCCACAGAGCAAAATAAGTCAAATCAGAACAAATCAACGGGCTTATGTTCAAAGGGTATCTCTGTTCATCTACGTAAAATTCATTTCATCGTACACAGATCTGGTTGGTCACGTTCTTCCCATGTTTGTGTCATCTTTATCATCTCCAGATCTCGTCACTTCCTTCTTCCATCATCAAAATGCATCATACATCGCTTGTCCATATCCACCATGTTGTATCCCTCCACTTACAAACTCCCCCCCTTCAACTATCCTACTCACCCTTAAGATACACAGCACTAATTCTGGTCCCAGAAAGCGGTCGGATCGGCATTAACCTGCGTCCCCAACTTCTGGAAGCCCTCTAGAACATCCTTATCAACATTACAAGCGAACCCCTCCTGGAACGCCTTCTCGCCCCCCAAAGCATTAACAACCTGTCGAAGTCTCCCCTTAACAAATTCAAACGTATGAACCGTATGAACGGGATCATTCGCAGCATGACGTCTCTTTCTCACATCCTCAGGTCCCTCATATTCATTTCCTTCTGAAGGATCCCAAATCAGATTATCACCCGCGTCGTCACGTCCCGCGAGCATTTCTGAGACGACAGAGGTCCACATGGCGAAGTAGTCTTGTAGTCGTTCGAGGATAACTGGTGTCATGGGTGGAGGAAGTTCAAGGAGACGGGTGAGTGCGAGACAGGAGAGCTTTTGTCGGTCGATGTTGGCCATGCAGTCGAAGTGACGGAACCATTCTGTGCTTAGCCAGGACCAGACTTCGTTTGCGTTTCCGGCTGAGCTCATAATGGTTACCAGAACGGAGGGACTGGCTAGTGTCAAGCGAGCGAGGATAGTGAAGTAATCTGTTTCCACGACATCGTCGAGCTTGGGGTATTTGCGGTCGGGGCCAAAGGTTTGATGAGCTTCCCATGCGTCGCGGAGGCCTTCGAGGATTTTGTTTGTGTATCCGGATTCGTGAAGGTCTTTTGCGACAAGTATTACTCCATCTGCACCTCCCAAGGCTTCGGCAGCGCGAATGAGATTCTCAATAACTGAAGTAACCAGTCCAGCCAGATCTCTCTTCTTAACACCAAGAAGGTTGACCATGTATGAAACGATTCTAAGTCTAACCGCGTCACCTAGCATGGCCTCGGGAGCTAGCAGGATATATGATTCCATGATGTTGAGAACAATACGAAGATTATCCGAGCCAAGTTCAAGCAGTGGAAACGCACATTCTGCAAGTGCAAGTATTTCCGGAGATGCAGGAGTGGGTGTCTGTGCGATAATAGTGACCCAGAGATCTAGTGCTTCCTCGAGCAGATAAATTTGCATCTCGGAGCCAGGCTCGACAGCTCTTTGAATGAGTGGCAAAATCAATCCGTGATATCTTTGAGCTTGCTGCTTCATTGAATCAACCAATGTAGACATCAACGTCAATATCGCCTGCTTCAGAAGGTGCTCCTCGCCTGAAGCCTCCCAAAGTCCGGGTAGTATAGACACAATCTGATCTGCGAATGGGGCAATTTTGCTCTCAAGGCGTACCGCAATAACCCGGATCGTTTCCAAGATTGCCATCTTTGTCTCGGTATTTTCAACTTCTTGAATCAGAGCCATCATCCGCTCTAGGAAATCAGGAGCGTAAGGTAGAAATCCGTCGGCTGCGAAAGTAAAGTCATCTACAACAGCTTTGAATTGTCGAGCGGCAGTGACACGAACAACATAATCGTTTGTCTCATCCTCCTTCTTCAGAAGATGTTGAAAGATTCGATATATGAGCGGTCTGTTGGCTTCCGAGATCTTGATAGTTACCCATTGCCCAATCAGGATAGCAATTCTTCGACGAAGAACTTTGTACCCAGGTCCAACTTGTTGTATATCATTGACTAGAGTTGATGTCAAGAAACTATCGAAATCGAAACTTTGAAATACAACAGGCGCCGATAGCCCCATAGCGGTATAAACTGCGTCCTTTGTCACTACCGAGGCTTGATCGGTTCCAGCAACCGACTGGAAGAAGGACAACAGAGGTTCAACAAGAAGGTGTTTGTAGTTGATGACCAGGTCCATGAATAGCTTTTCTGAGCATGGTCGGACCTCAAACTCCCAAGTATCACCCCCACCCTCTTCTCGGATTTCCCACTCATCTTCGTCTTCCTCCCATGCCTCGAGATCGACTTGCCGGAATATGAAGAAATTAGTTACAATGACATTTGCCATCTGTGATACAAGCTCGTCTGTGAGCAATTGTGTTTTGATCAAAGCCACGCCTTCTTGTTGCTCAACTTTAACCTCGGGCTTTCTGTATTTGAATGATTGGGCTGGACTAAAGACCATTTTTAGACAGGCTCTTAACATTGTCAGACCTTTTAGACATAACTTTTCCATGACAGGCCGTTCGTTTTTCATATGCTCATCTGGATTGACGGCCTTCGCACTGAAGTCCTGGGTCGCTGAACCGTAGGATTCACCAAACTTGCCCACCAACCCCCAATAAGCTCTGACCAAGTCGAGGGAATTTGGAAGAAGCGCAAAGGCAGCAGGATGCGTATTGGACATTTGGACATGAAGTTTCGAGAATTGTACCAAATGCTTCTCAACTAGCTCCTTCGCGGGAGAAACCAATATCGGCGGATCTCGAGATACCATATCCAAGAATTGACCAAATTGGTGTTGTGAAAGAGCCCAGATTTGCTGGACATCCTTGGAGTGGTTTGGAAACTCGTAACCAACAATAAGAAGTCGTCGAAGAACTTTGATCGAGTATAGACTGTTCTCCATTGCTTCCAGCGCGCCCCCCTCGTTCTCTCCGTTTCCGTTCAAGAAACCAGTCCATGTTGCAACCTTCTGCGTGTAGATTTCGTTAAGCAAAAAGACAATTTCAGGTGTGATTGATTGGAGGCTCGTCTGCGAGGTACGAAGTCTGGCAGTGGACAGCTCCTTTACCACTTGTAACAAGATCAACATTCCTCTTCGCAGGTGTAACTGATTTGTCTGGTGTGCCTCTCGCAGGACCTTGATTAAATTTGGGAGCACATTTGGCCAGTCCAGCGGATAATCGATACGCACCACCTTCGCAACCACGAGGGCATTCTGGAGCGCCAGACTCGTGTTGGATTCATCAATTCCGCCCTCAATCAAACGTTTTCGAAGCTCCTCCTTTTCCTCCTTGGTGATGGCATTTGGGGCTGTTTTCCGCCAGTACTTGTCGATGCCATTTTTGAGCTGGATGATGGCAAGATATCGCACTTCAGATGGGAGAGACTTGTCGAGGTATACTGCCTACACGATGATCCTCTGTTAGCCATCGGTCTGGGTCGTGGGTTCAGATTGGGACTGCGGGAGGGGTAGTGACATGCCTGCAGTAATGTGTAGTAACCCCGCTGCGTCTCCCAAGCCTGAAGCTGTTGCGTTCCGCTCTGGATGTGCAGCTGCTGTGATGAGCCTGCAGACTGGAGTGCAAGGTAGACCTGCTGTGGGCTCAGAGGGACTGCCTCTCCTGGTGCTTCTATCGTAAACGCCATGGCGACAATATTTGAGGTTGAGACAACACCACAAGCGTGATCGGTCACGTCGGTGTATTGTGCCTGGTCTGGGCGTGTTGGTCGGTGGTGCCCATGCTGATGCTTCATTCACTCCACTTCCTGTCTCGCTAGTGTATGGAACTTCAATTTCAACCAACAAGCTTTGATGCTTGGAAACAGCCACAAAACTTTGGTATATAAATATTAATATGTGGGTGATCCTTTCAAGAGGGTTTGCACTCATTATGCTCTGACTTGGAAGTAGCACCACTGATAACCTTTAAAGCTTTTAAAGTGCAACTAGATAACATAAACCTGGATATTGGTTTTTTTTTACTGTATATATGATATTTGACATACCTAAAGAAACAGTTATACTAAAACGAGCATTAAGTACCTAAACACAGACCATATAAAGTCTGCCCAGGTGGTTTTATTACCACTGTATTTCACTTGCCTTTCTGTACGGAGTATATATATAAGGGGTCGTAATTGTGACTTCTACAAGAATGCATTCCACACATCCACCAAGACAAACAACAAAACACCAAACACATAAAGTACATTTAATCCAATAACAAAGCGATAAAGTTCTTCAAGATTTTACCACACCACTACTTTACCCAACGCAACAAGTGTCCTATAGCTATAAGTTATTTTCCACAGTAGCACGTCTCAAGTTATTGTTAAGCCAGAAGCAAGTTACGCATTCCGGCTTCAAGACCCAGTACTCATGATATGATATATGATATACTCTAAACCTGCTGTCCATCAATGCTAGCCCAGAATCGATATACAGATTTTGAAAAGATCGGACATTGTAACTCTAGACTGACACAACCAGAGTTCTTTCTGCACAACATCGACCTTTATTCTAGTCTCATTCTCTCTATAGAAACCCAATTGAGTGGTTGAGAAATGTGATAAAAAAGGCAGATAGCTTAGAACTAAGAAGCATATAACACAAACAGCGGACAGAACGGCCTAACCTGGTTTGGAGCCTGAGATGATTGCAATATAGCTACAAAAGACGTCTAGCATCTTGCCAAACTATCATCCTATCTAATTACGATAAAGGTATGCTGCACTTAACAGCTATACCTGAAACTAAAATCACAAACAAATGAAGGACTTTCAACAGCAGGAGAATATTTGACAGCAGCATATCTAAACCCACCGCTACATTCGCATAAAAACGACAAGCTACGAATGATCAATGTATCCCGACACCTCTATCAGTTCGATTTATTTCTCACAATATATCTAACCCCCTTAGAAATTGCACCTGCAACATTCCAGAAAGGGTGTGTGGCCAAGACGAAATAGTCGGTTAGATCATGGTCAACATGCAATAGGTTTGGACCTCAAATACAGAATTATATAGAACTACTGGTGGTTGCTGTCACGCGCGTATACTGAAAGGTACACCTTCTAACCTCTAAGCGTTGCTGTGATTTGATGAAGGACATGTATCTGTCTGGAGAAGAATTTCGTGTATATGTGGGTAGTACCAAGATCACAAAGTTAGATCTGGAAATTAGACGCGTAAGTTGTATAAATATCTTATTGAAAATACATGCCTGTGGACTTTATGTTTGTTGAATATGGGTTGAGTTATGTGTATCATGACTCAAAAGCTCACCACGTGCTCTGTTATCGTTAACAAATATAGAACAAACAAGAATATAAGATGAATTCTTCTTAGCTTCAGCAAAAGAAGTAAAACGACACTATTTCATGCCCTAACATCAATTTGGCCCAGAGCTTCCCACTGACTATCCCACCCTAACTAAATTTCGAAAGTGGACGATTGAAGAGCTCACGGACAAGCTCGACTTTCCAGGGTTCATGGTCAGACCAGATGCACTTCGAAATACTCCTGATCCTGAGAAAGGAGTTTGGGAGCTTGCATCTGTGTCTTGCAAGGGATGTGTGGCCTCTTCGATGGCAGGTAAAGGGCATGGCTTTTGCTATGTTAACAAGGACGATGAATTTAAATCAAAGCGCTGCTGGAGCTGTTGGAAAGGGGGACACAAGTGTGAGACCGTATACCCAGCTCTCAGTGTTCCGTTTGTACAGCGCCATCAGACGCAAATCCGATTTTACCACGTATTGGAAGAGCTTCAACCCTCAATTTGGGTCTATCTCAACTCCCTGGGCGACAAAATTCCTGATACCCAGAAAAACCTACACCATAACCTCATAACACTTCCCTTATATTCGACAACGACATAAATTTCGACAACAAGAACACTCGTTCTTCTCTGGCTTTTCCCAATTGTAACTAGTCTACCACAGAAAGTTCAAAACATCATTGATTTCCAAACGCGTATTCTCGTTGAATTTTGATGACACAGAGCTTTCAGCTTCAAAGGTCAAGCCAGACGATGAAGGGAATGTAAATTGTGGTATTCGAGGTCCACCCAGGGACTACTTGAATTTATAGAGTAGGATTAGTGCTGGTTTGGGGTGGTTAGTGGTTTTGGGTTTGCGCTTCGGTGTTTTTCGTATTTTGGGTGTCTTGCTGGGATGGAAATTCGAGGAATGTGGAAATTGGACAGTGGGAAAGATGATGTTTTATTTTTGCAAGGATTGTGAGGTATGTTGTTGACAAGCATTAAGAACCAAGATTTGATGAACACTATCTGCGATATTTCCCAGATAGTGTTCATATAAAGAATTGCAGATGACGAAGAACACAAAAGGAAAAAGCCAGTTCTAAAGTAAAAGCAATGATGGGTCGCTCAACTTATGACCACAAATATCAGCAGATTCCCCAGAATTCAAGAGATAGGGAGTAAGAAGCAGTCCAGCTACTAAAAACTTCCAGAATCACGAATCAATTAGACTCAAAACCAGATCTAACTATTCTTCCTTTTCCTCAATTTCCTCGCCCTCGTCTACCCTACTATAATAGCTTCAGGAAGCCATAAATATCCATCCTCCGACTCCTTTATCCTGCACCTTGCTGGCAACCATAACATGAGAGCAAATCATGTCGGAAAGAATAGCGCGAAGGCTGGCTAGTCTATTAGAGTCCTAGCTGTAGGTCATTATGTTTCTCGAAGGAGGCTTTTGATCAAAATTCATAAAGAATACCCACATTTGCAAAAGAAACTACAAGTATTCAATTATAATCGACAGCAGCATAAGCTTCGACAGTAACAAACCCTGCAAAAGTCTCTCTCATCAGTTTGTGACAATAATTCATCAAAAGGTATCGCTTTTGAACATGGGGACCTGAGGGGTTATGATCTGAGAGCTCAACGTTACGTGCATTTCGTTCGAATGCTTGAGATGAGGTCACTCTCGGGAATTCTGTTTGAGCTCTTTCTGTTGACCCTTTTGTTAAGCTAGTTAGCTGCGTGCGATATTTATATCCAATTTCAGAGTACGTATGCTAGTACCAAAGCAACGATTCACGCCCGAGACCCAGTCGGTTTGTGCTAGGTCATCTAGCTATAGCTAGATATAGGAAGCTTTGATTGAGCGAATAGGTAGTACTTCCAGAGTTCTCGCCTAACCTGCGGAGGACTATGTCGTTGATGCCACCTGAAACAAAATGTCATCGTCTTGTGTTTTATAGAGGTAGCTGGCAAGCCCATTTTGGGTGCACGGTTACCAAAAGGCGCTCACACGAAATCTACCCGAGTACTACGGTAATAATACTACGTCAAATCAATTTCTAAAAAGAATAAAAAGAGAAAAAAAAAAAAAAAAAAAAGAGAGTGGTTTGACCTTCATGTTGGAGCTGCGAAAGCCCATAACGGCGCCGGCAGGTAGCATACGCAGTCCCACCCCGTAACGGTTTAATTGTAACATGCTGATCGATGCTACCCATTTGCTTAATCATAAACTTAAATCACTTTTAGAGATTATGGGGGTAGAAGGGATTTGTGGGTCGAGGTTTACGCGGTACTAGCGTGTCTGTTTGAAGAGGAAGTCGCGTTCGTGTTTATAGAGTGAATGGGGAGTTCACTTTCAAATTCAACCTTGTCAACCCTTTTTCTGTCGCTCTCAACCTCAACTTTTCTTACATCTCGTGCTCTTAAAGTTTACAAATCTTGTCAAATCTATCCATCACTTTTGAAATTCTTCATCGCGCTCATTTCCCTTGACATTGGAATTGGATATGGCTTTCATCCCTTTTAAAGTGCAATACCCTCCTCGTACCATCATCATCAACGACAATGACGATGACGTGGAGTATCCGTTAAATACATTTCCGCGCGAATTCACAAACAAATTTGGTCAAATTTGGCTAGATTACGATATGTTTTCTATGCTAATGGACCATAAACCTATCCGCACCTTCGAATACCGAAACCTGACGTTATAAAACTTTGCGGCTCGCGACGTCACTTTTGTGAATTTCTGTCGAAACATCGATGGCAATTCCATAGGACCCCATGGTGTTTATGTGTCGCGAAAGGATAAAGAGGCTGCTTGGATCCAGCAGTTAATGAAAAAGTTCATCGAGGTAGAGTTGGAGGAGATGACAGCAATCACTGGAGATAAAATTTTCCTGATCGACTACGCTGGTGTAGGGGTCAAATGGCCCGACCCAATCGATCGTGTCAGATATGCGTTGATGATCCTACTATCAAGAAAGGTCTCGGAGGTAATTCCATGAAATCCTACTCGGGAACTAGTACACTAACATGGTTTAATAGATTGAAAACCGAAAATCCGAGCAATATTGGTTAGAAATGACGAGTGTGCATCCGCAGATGGATGTAAAGAATTACGTGAGATTACTTCTTATAGTTTCCAAGTCATGGATACTAATATTACGGATTATAGCAAAATGAGGTTGACAACCTCCGCGCACGGGAGCTGACCCAATATCAAAAACAGCCCCAGTTATACATTTGGGAGTATGTCGACATAGAAGAATATGAGCTTGATAAGAGACGAGATGAAGAGGACGATGAGGAGGACGACGAGCACGAAGACGACGATGAAGAAGATGAGGAAGATGAATTGGGTGACAATGACGTTGAACATAAGAAGGGAGAAGAAGACGATGAAGATTCGGAAGATCAAGAAGTTAGTCTCTCTATTAAAGAAGACCTGATAGATCTTGATTGAGATAGGAATATGTGTGAAGAAGAATCTAAGATTCTTAGCGAAATTAGGGGAAATATATTAGGGTTAGTAGGAGTAGACTAATTTAGAAAGTCTAAGATAGAGGCAATAACAAAGCCTATAAGGAAGCCGGGTCGTCGAACTTCTTATACTCCGCTATTAAGACTAACCTTTCTACTAGAATTAGAGAGGGAAAAAGAGCGGTTTACTTTATCTCTGTCTTATGAAATAGCCTCTTCTTACTTCTTAAATGTTAATATAAGAGGTGATTTCTAATTCTTATAAACTTTCGAGATAAGATAAATTATAAAGTAATAGCTTAAAGGATAGGTATAGACGTAAGTAACTAAGACCCTGTTTACTAGCTCGAATTATATAGATTAACTATATTAAAAATTATATATATAAGCGTAGATTTCGGATAAAAAATAATTCCTAATTATTTCTTTAGTTTTAATATAGAATAAACTTTACCCGAGCGCCGACAGCGCGTAATTTACCCCCCTTTCCTAAGCGGATATAATATTAGTAGCGTATCTAAGTTTTACTTTATACTTTAGGAGTGACTACCTATACATAGGTACTTCGAAGACTTATTTCTGTCCTTTAGACAGCCCTAACTTATCCTACTAGCCAGAAGATACACAGAATCAAAGACTGACCTAAAATCCTACTTTATGTGACGACACGCGCAACTGATGGACCGCGCACAAAGGCACGACTACGTCTAGTATAAGCCTGACGTTGCGAAACTGTCTATTCGAGGATTCTAAGCTAAAGAGGAGAGAAGAGCTCGAGAGAGCTTTAGTTTAAGTATATAGTATAGGCTGCCAAGGCCGCTAAGCGACGCTACGTAATCTAGGCGGCACGTAATAGT
>UNPR01000097.1:0-171702 GCA_900536425.1 Hymenoscyphus linearis
AATGAAAATCCTTGGATCGCTTAGCTACTCTAAGCGATCCCTATTTGCTATAAGAAACCTAGATGTGCCTGTCGAGGGTTGCGCCTCTTATTATGACAGATATCACGTGTACTCGTGATTCGTGACACTATAGTGTAATTAGCGCTTAGGTTGTTAAATACCGCTAAAATCAAGTATATTAATATAGCTTTCTACTATATAGTCGACGAGGTAAACAAGGGACAAGTTAAGGTAAGCTAGATACTAGGCGACAAGCAGCTTGTAGATAGTTTAACTAAGGCGCTCGATAAAGCGAAATTCGAGGCAAATCGGTACGCGATTAGAGTTGAAAGAACAGTTTAAGAGATCTCTTAATAGCTTTACTTTTACCGCTTTAAGAGATCTAGGGGAGTGTTGAACGGAGTTACCGAGTATTAGCAAGCTGTTCTACAAGCGGACCTGGAGTTACCGGGTATTGGCAAGCTGATCTACAAGCTAATCTGTAATCAGCCTGCTTATTGCTCCGCCGTTATCCGGAGTCACACTTGTACTTAAACTGGAGTTATCTACACTGCTTCATTCTTTAGTTAATATACAAATATCATTCAACAAATGGTCACGCAATCTCAGCAATAGCTATTCACTGCACACGTTCGAGCTTGATTTCCGTTTGGAACCAAATCCGAGGCTTTTGAAGCGGGAGTTCAGAGTACTCATAAGGTCCAAGAGGGAGGGGAAGGACAGGAGTCCGTGAGTGAAGGCGTATATATAGTGTATGGCATAAGAAAGATGTGAGATGTGAATAATATAGAGTAATGGTGAATCCTGAATGCTCTGTGCGAATCCTAGGAATGGTTGGTGAATATTATTAGTGATAGTGAATGCTCTGTGCGACCGATCTGCAGTATCAGTACGACAACGACAACGAGAAATTTGATGACAGCATTTACTCCCTTAATCCTGTCTCCTATCTCCTATCTCCTACAGTACCAATATCAAATAGCTCTTCTAGTCTAGTCTAGTCATCGAAATCATCAATTACAAGTCCCCCCAAATTCACAAATTCACAAATATCAAATCGATAAAATCCATACCCTTAAAATTCAAGCTACAAAAATATGTCTTGAACACACTCGTGAAGCTCGAAGCGCGAAGCTCGAAGGAGGGTGAAGACACGACCTAGAAAATCTTTCCAAGTCAGCAATTTGCGCGAAAGCAATGGCATCGAAACTCGAGCTGCTGTGGATGTTTCTCAGGCCCTTTTAGGGTACTATTTCGACTAACTCTTTATAGTTTCCGTTCTAAGTCGTTACTATAGTAGTGTAATATTAACTAATAAAAAACTTCTATATAAATCGGTAGAATAGAAGTAAGAAAAAGAAGGATTTCTAAGTAATAAGAAGACAACTGATATAGAAACGAACAAATTATTAAAGCCTACTAAAAAGCGTACTAAAGTTAACATAAAGTACGTAAAAAGAAGAAAGGTTTCTCGATCTTCGTGAAGGCACCTACGGATCTCATTGCTAAAACGGGCTATGCGGACATCGAGGTGAGGTATAAAGAAGTCCCCACGGGGATTTGCACCAATCCTAGACGATTTGAATTAGTTTCTTCGTGTCGTACTGCCTTTGAAAAGCGTGCTTCTTACACCCTATTAGTATTGTAGAATGTACAAAGCTGAAACGTATATTTAGTACTACAGCGAACACTGACTCTCTCTTGTAATTTGAAGAGGGTGTGCAGAGGCTTAACTCTTGTCTTGAAAGCGTGACTTTTAGAAGCTTGACGACTTTACTAGTCCGGGAATTGAAGGGAGTAGTATGTCGTATAGATATGTAAGGCGTAATATAGGTCCTGAACTATGTTTGACCTCAATTCACTACATACGGCTCAATTCACTATATACCATATAACTTGAGTTCCTGTAATTTACTACAATTCACTCTATACCGCTTAATTCACTATATACCACCCACATTCACCCACTCTACTTTACCCTACCTATTCACCAACACTATAAACTCACAAGTTCACTATATATAGAGGTAGTTCCCCTGAAAGAAGCCGCCAACACAGCACTGCGATGTAATAGAGCGCCTATGGCATAGGCAGCCCTAATCTCCCCGCTGGAATGGCCCACCACCTTAGACGGAATGACTCCCCACGACCAAAGTTCATCGACCAAGGCAAGCTAAAGTGATTTTACTAAGTTGTTCTTACCTTCAAGTATATTAAATCCTGTTCGATAAAGACATGTTATTTGTACTTTTCTTTTCTTGTCTTCATTACACTTTTTTATTCCGTCTCTACTTCCACTTGCTGTCACATTAATTGTCCTATCTTACAGTATTGATTATTACCCAATTTACCCTTATAGCGACGAAAACTACCATCAGAGCTTGCTGCTTGCTACATTACCCTTATCTTTCAACCACAGCCTCTATTTAGACATGAAACTCGCTTACTTAATAGATTTTGACTCGAAAAAGAGACTATTCCCCCAGAAACAAGTGATTGTTTTAAATACCTAAAATAACAAGTTTCTAGGTCCTAGAATTACCAATTAGTAGATATTGATTGGTATTTTGTACGATTGGATGTTGTAACTATGGATATTTTTATACCGCTTATTTGTTATTAAACTATTCCTGAGTCGAAGTGAAGACTGTCGAAGTGAAGACTGTCGAAGTGAAGACTGTCGAAGTAAAGTCTGTCGAAAGTGAAGAAAGTGAAGTCTGTCCAAAGTGAAGTCTGTCGAAAGTGACGAAGTGAAGAAAGTGAAGTCTGTTAAAAGTGAAGTCTGTCGAAAGTGAAGAAGTGAAGAAAGTGAAGTCTGTCGAAAGTGACGAAGTGAAGAAAGTGAAGTCTGTCGAAAGTGACGAAGTGAAGAAAGTGAAGTCTGTCGAAAGTGAAGAAGTGAAGAAGTGAAGAAGTGTAGTCTATAGTAAAGTGAAGTTTGTGAAAAGTTAAGTTTGTAAAAAGTGAAGCTTGCTAGAAGTGAAACTTGTATGAAGTGAAGGATGTTTTTAGTGAAGAAGTGAAGAAGTGAAGAAGTGAAGAAGTGAAGAAGTGAAGAAGTGAAGAAGTGAAGAAGTGAAGAAGTGAAGAAGTGAAGAAGTGAAGAAGTGAAGAAGTGAAGAAGTGAAGCTTGTTAAAGGTGAAGTCTGTTAAAGGTGAAGTTTATAAAAGTGATAAAGTACTTTTGACAAGATTCACTTCAACCAAGCATCACTTTTTTAAGTTTCATTAACAAACTTCACTGTATTACAATTTTCACTTTATTACAATGTTCACTTTTGACGAGCTTCACTTTTACAAGCTTTACTTTTACAAGCTTCACTTTTAACGAGCTTCACTTCAACCAAGCATCACTTTTTTAAGTTTCATTTTCGACAAGCTTTACATTTAGCACACTTCACCTTTACAAGCTTCACATGCTCACTTCCTCACTTCCTCACTTCTTCCCTTTTAACACTTCTTCACTTCTAACAAACTTCACTTTTACACATCCTCACTTCCTCACCTTTCCCGCTTCCTTACTTCCCTACTTCCTCACTTCCTTACTTCCTTACTTCCTCACTTCCTCACTTCTTCCCTTTTAACACCTCTTTACTTCTAACAAACTTCACTTTTACACATCCTTACATCCTCACCTTTCCCACTTCCTTACTTCCCCACTTCCTTACTTTTTGTACCCTTCACTTTTGACAAACTTCACTTCATTACAAGCTTCGTTTTTGACAAGCTTCACCTTTATAATCTTCACCTTTACAATCTTCGCTTCTTCTTGAATACATTACTAGGTAGATAAATTCGCTTGACGTGAGAGTTGGCAGAAAATACGTCAACTTTACAAACATCGTTATCAATTAAGGTTAGGTATCAAGTAATGAAGTATAAATGGCAGGTGGAGCAAGAGAATAGGTACTTGAAGCATTCCTTTCTTCTTTTGATTGGTATATCTATGGATCCAGTGGGTGAGTAAAGAGCACCTCGAGCTGATGATACCCATGAAATAGACTGGTAGACGTAGAGGCAGACGTAGATAAGGTATCCTCAAAACACACCTTTACCATTGACTCTAACCTGACCACTGCTGTGTCGAAATAAAAACCACTTGCACAGCAGCGAATGCAGAAGTAGCAGCAAATATTTCCCCTCTCTTGCCAGAAGTGAAAATCGCCAAGCAAGTTGTAAATACCATAGTAAACACAGCTATCATCGCTAAGCGAATACGCATGTCCTCCACAAAGAACAAGACAATGATTGAAACAGTTGGCAAGAGAGACGAAACAATTGTAGTAAGAAATGCAGTACACCTTTGAATGCTCTCGTCCCGATAACTGATGATACCAGCCTCCAAGTCTGTTTCTTTCAAACGTGTCCATGGAAGACGGTGAACGATAGGTAACACCTTTTCGGAGAACCAATGAGTGAAGATATCATTATTCGTTGAATTGGTGAGGCTTATTAAATCGGTTTTGGGATCAATGGGATCATCTAGATCACCCCATGTGTTTCGATCCACGCCCATGAGGTTATTTTTTCCCATTTGCGGTCTCTGTAACCAATCTCGTAAAGACTGGAGGTCGTGTGCTCTAGGTGGTGAGAAGCCAAGTAACACGGATTGCCGAATGACAGCATCATCTCAACAACAATTGGTAAGCTTCAATTTTCTAACATGAAGGAGGAAGTTACTGGTGGTTTATTACTGTATTCCTTGAGCTTTTCACGTATCTCCAGCACAGTCTCCAATTGTTGTCCATTGTTCTCATCAATGGAGTTATCAAGCCAGTACCAATCCCTCGAGTATTCTGAAGAATTCCCCACATTAGACTTGCTATCGGCTTCTTCCAAAGCCTGGAGTTTCTCTTCCAGATGTACCAATTCGGCCTGTAAGTAGAGGAGGTTCTTCGAATTGAGACTTCCGAAACGTCGAAATATGGAGCTATCAGGGCGGCTTCCCATATGGCACGCCAGTTTTGGGTAACCTTCAACCGGAGGCTCAGGCATCATGATGAAGTTAGAGAATACTCCACCTCAAGATTTGAAAGAGACATGAACTTGGTGGGGAGATGGACGCTTTTTACCCCGCTCAGCCTCGAAGCTAAATATCATTCGACTCATCGAAGTCGGTAAGCTCAGAGCAACGGCTGGTGTTGATAAGGCTCTCTGCAAGGCAATTTTATGTCTCAACTCTTATTCGTTACGGAAGAAGATCTGAAATACGCCATCGTGAGCTGCATCTACCCGTGGTCAATATACCCTGTCCGTTGATACACGTTGCGATGCATCATGCAGCCGAGTTTCGAACTGGGCGAATGTTGCAGTAAGGCTTGACCATCGAACGATGGCTTGAAAACTGAAATTGTTCGTGTATCTTGCTACTAAATGAGAAACGTTTTAGGTTCGCAATAAAGGCAGACTAGATAGTGAAACAAGGGAGTTATACGGCGTAGAGTATTTACATGTAGCTTATCACTGGAAATCAGTCGCCTGAGATACTGTGGATCAAAATTACTATAGATCAGGAGGGTTTTGTTGTCTTTGGTACTAATATCAAACTAAAGAGCCTACTGAAAAGAGCACTAAAACCTAATGAAACGATAAATAAAAGCAAAATGTTTCATGATGTCGTCGCAAATATCTCGTTTACATGGATACCACAAAATCGTGCAAAAACCTGGTCATCCCTTGGCACCACTGTAATCTACAAGCCTCAATTTGAAAGGGACAGCAAGTTACTCCGCAAATTCGAAGTTATTTGAGTTCACCTATCGAATATTAAGAGGCGATGTTGGTTCTCAACTAGAACAATATCTAGCGTAACTTCTACAAAGTTGAAGAGATAAATAAGAATCGTTTGCTCCCACTTCTTCCTTCGTGTTGTGTTTTCCTTCTATACGAAGGTAGAGACTCAAATCAACACGTAATTTACTAGATTTACCTACATACTTACGTAAATTTATTACCCCATGTCCAGATATCACTAGAATTTAATTGTTCCAAATCTTTACGATAATGTTATTTAATTAACAATGTTTCATAGGTACATGAAGTATCTCGATCTTCTATACTTCAAATGATTTTATTTTGCCAGACAAGAAGGAGAATCAAATTCGTCGAACTTACTTAAGAGTCATGATCTCTGACCAGGTTTCACTACTTCCTTTGTTAAAATTACTAATACCAAACATTCCAGGAAATGTCTTTACTGGGGTGTATATCAGATGACCCAACGTCTAGGTAACCAATCCAAGAGAAGAAGAAAATTCATCTTCCTCGGAAAATCTAAAAATTCGTTAGTAGTAGAGCTTAAAATAGCCTAAAACTTAAGCCGTCAGATAATTTCGAAAATCGATTCTACCAAATCCCCATTAGCCTGTGTGTTACCCGCTTTGTACTCCCTATTTCCTATTAAGGCTCTCATCCCTATCTTTAGAGGGAAGTGAAAGATGGAGTACCCTTTCTGAGCACTTCCGGTTGCCTATAACCAATTTTTTCTAAACTATTGTTAGCCTTTTAAAAAATTCTTCGTTGTCGCTCTAATGAGAGTTGAAATAAGCTACTCTTCGGAATTGATTTCTCATCCCAGTTCTCATAATAACAAGTCCTTTGATATCCCTGAAGTTCCTCTTGTCGTCTGTATGTCTAGTTTCTTTGACATCTGGCAAAATTTACATCTCTTTCATTCGACAACTTAGAAATTCATTTTCTGGACTGTCCCAATGTGTTGGTTGTTTATGTCTCTTCCATATGAACAAAAGCAAGACTCAATAGTCACCCATAATCTATAATATGTCCTCCCCTAAATCACCCCATAAAACCACTCCTTTAGCCAGAACTTTAACCTCTAGGACTATCATCTTATATTCAGGTTTCAACCAGTTCCCCAGGATTGGGATAGTGACGAGGATGTCCTTAAGTAACAACACTAGAAGCAGATGACGCTCAAGACCACGAAGGATCACAGTAAATTTTAATTCCTCTTTGAGTCTTCCAATGGCTTTCAACTAGTCTCAGAGAACGACGAGGGATTGGAGTGATGTCGATACTTCTTGATACTTCTTGATACTTCTCAATCGGAAGTCCCAAGAGGAACATCAGTCGGTAAACCTCACAAAGTTCTGGGTTGAGGTCTTTCGTGGGCTGTTTAATGGTAAGGTTGAAGAGTGGAGTCTTACAATGAAGAAAAGACCATGCGTAAAGCTGTCCAGGGTCATTGGCTCGTGAAGGCGAGGAATTGGATGAGTTGACTACACTTGATGTGATCTAATCTGAAATGTCGTAGAAATCCTTATGCACTTTTTCCCCAGTATCAATTGGGTTCCATAGTTCAGAAGATAGGCTAATCAAGTCAAGTAAAGATGTGTTCTGTTTAATATTCGCGCACCTTTCATTCTACTACTTTCCCCCGCAAGAACAACATTCATTCCTGAAAATTTAACACGCAACGAAAATACACCAAAGGAACCCTTATTACGTGTCTCAGGTGAAATGAGGTGAAGTCTAAAAGTAAAATGAATCCACATTTTATTCCTTATGCTTTTAGTCTTTTACGTATACTACAATAACCTCTATCCTACAACCCAAATGCCACCATGCAAGTAACAAACTTTTAACGCCCACGAGCGCTCTTCTTTCTGCGAACCACCTTTCCGTTACCATTTGGAGCCGTAGTCTTGACTTTCTCCAAGACCTCAAAGTCATCGGCGCCTGAGCTGCTGGAGGATGGGTTCTCCTCATCGACCTCGTCGTCAAACTCCTCTGCAGAGGAAGATTTACCAAGTAAACGACCAGCTGTGATGCTGAAGGCCCAGATTGGGACGCGGACGAGGGCAGTGTCACGGATGGTTGGTCTGGCAAGTTCCTCGGGCTGGAAAATGTTAGTCAGTTTTCGGGGGTTGGAAAAAGAGCAACTTACATCAAGTAGGAATTCGTGGGTCTCTCCATCTTCATCTGCTTGTTCGAGGAAGACATTTCCAATAGAGTCAACAACAAGAGTTTTGCCATTCTCAGCAACAACACGCTTTCTTGGACCAGTGGACCCGGCTGCAGGGGTGGCGGCAGGCGAGAGTTTCTTGACACTCTTGCTCTTCTTCTCGGATTTGTCCTTCTTTGTGTCCTTGTCTTGCATTCTTCTCTGTCTTCTGTTCATTGGCTGTGCCATAGCGTCGGAATCATCACCGGTTGCATTTGGGGTGGAAGTGCCATCCACTCCTGGAATGGAAAGAGAATCACCCCAGGCAGCATGCCGTGCAAACTTGATATATCTTCCAATGAACTCCTGTTGTCTTTTCCAGCTCATATAAAGAGCAAACCAATGACCTCCACCTCCAACGAAGACGAACAAGCCAAGCAACACGGAGCCAAGTCCGGGGCGGAATCGAGCATAGTAGTAACCAGTGCCCTTCCATTTAGGAAAGCCGTTGCTCAGGAAGTGATCGTAGCGTTCCCTGCCCGGACCTCGAAGAATGTTGGTCACTATACCCAAACGGGCGAAGCGATCGCTTGCCTCTTTGGCAGCGGCATTGATTTCTGCTTTAGCGGGCTTCTTGGACTTGGACTTGGACTTGGATTTGGACTTGGGCTTTGTTTCTTCCTTTTCGGTCGTCTTGCCAGCAGCAAATTGTTGCTTGACCTTGTCGGGATGAAGGACTCGAGACCTTTTGCGATAGGCCTTGTTGATTTCATCTTGATTGGCAGAAGGGGTAGTTCCGAGAAAGTCGTAGAAAGAAACGCCGGGTCCCTCAGCAAGCTCAACCTCGTCGCGGAGACGGAAGATTTCCTGATCTGAGAAGAAGAATTGTCAATACTCGAGTATAGTCAATTGATAGAGTAGAAGAAGGCAAAAAGTTGGACTGGTGAGCTAGAAATGAAGTGAACGTACCTTCCTTGCTCCATGCAGCGACTACAGCAACGAAGCAGGCCACGAGGGCCAGCTTTGAGATTGATGGCCTCATTGTATGTGGTAGGTGTGTACTCGAGTAGAGGGGTAGGTCGGGCAGGAATAGCGCTGGCACGCGCTGATGTGGCTTCTTTTATGTTCTTGTACCAACACCCTTTAGCTGACCCTCATAACTTTTTTGATGCCAGCGAGGGCTTAAGGAAAGGCTGCAGGGATCCTGATGCGTGCTAGCGCGTGCGTGCCTGGGAGTGGAGTGAGCTGGGCACTGAGCCTGAGCCTGGGCACTGGGGGCACTGGGCACGCTGGAGCAGAGAGAGCAGTGGACCTGGAACTCCTGGAGCTCCAAGTCTGAGTCTGCGAGTAAGAAGGGTGGAGCTCTTCTGCTTACTACTCATGAAATGCCCCACCTAAGTTTGAAGGCAGGCTGGGCAGCTGGCCACTGGGCCCTGGCTACCCTACACCTTGTAGCCTGTAGCCTGTACCTATAGGCTGTTGGACAGTGTACAGTGGACAGTGGACAGCTCTAGTGGATGTTCACCAAGCTACTTCCAAGTACTGACTGTACTCCGTACAGCGCCTTATTGTCTCCTTGATCTAGGGATGGTAGCCTGTAAGAGCCCTTTCTTTTGAACCAACACCACTGAAGCGCTCCAGGCGGCCTTGCCTTGAATATCTGCAGGCCACGCATAAACCTGGATGGTGTGCAGTAGAACAGCCTAGCTTAGACTTCTTCTCTGCAGGAGTACAAGTACAACTGCCGCCTCTCTTTTTTCATTCTCCTCATTTTCCTCATTTTCCTCTTTTCTGCCCACCCTTTCCATTTGGCTCTCTTGAGCCTTTCTCTGTCCCTTCAAAACAGCTGCCCGCGGCAAACCTCAGGTAAGGTTTTGACTTCACATGCCCTTCTCTCCAGCTGGAGGTATATGGCCACAATTCTCAGGCTGCAATCCAGGCTCCCATCCAGGCTCCCATCCAGGCTGCCAGGCTCCCATCCACCTCGACCTCTGGTGGGCGGGCTCGGCGGGCCATTTAGGGCCAAATTTAGCTGCGACAGGTCTTCTGCCAGGGTGAGGTAGATCAGTGCCCCCTGACCTCTCCACGAAACATCTTTTTGGTCGACAGACAGATTTCCTTTCAACCATCCCCAATCCTTCCAGATCTCCCAACACTCCCCAACCGAACCTACAAAATCCGGCTGCAGTTCTAAACTCGCACATCCACGCCTTCTTTACACAAAAAGTGAGTTTATGAGTCTACTTGCTTAATGCATCTTTAGTTGTTGCCTGCAGGGATGACGAAAATGCTGACGATATTGAACAGATCTCGAGATTCTTGAAAGTACAAAGACCAAGAGGGTTCCCTTCCCAATTCTCCCACCATCTGTCCAGAGCTCCTAGATTCTTCCTCGATCCTAGTCCACCTGTGAACTTTTCTCTATAACCCTCAATTCGTCACAAATCAACCACTACCATGGCTCGGATACAAATTCCCTTGGACGTGATCACGTCGAGATTGAATCTCTCGGACAGATTCGCCGGCGTTCGATCACAATCTATCTCTTCAAGATTCGCAAATATTAAACCCCTCTCTGAATTTCTCGATCTTAAGAGACTCTCGAAACCTGCCAACTTCGGTGAAGTCCAATCTCGAGTGAATTACAACCTAGGCCACTTTTCCAGCAATTATGCCGTGGTTTTTGTTATGCTCAGCATCTACGCCTTACTCACCCGACCGCTCCTCCTATTTGTCATCTGCCTCGTCGTTGGTGGAATGTGGGGTATTGGCAAACTGGACGGTAGAGATCTGGATGTAGGCGTCGTTCGCGCAACTTCTTCACAACTGTATACGGCCCTGATATGCGTCGCAGTCCCTTTGGGATTCCTGGCATCACCAATTACAACAATCCTTTGGCTCATTGGTGCAAGCGGAGTCACCATTTTAGGACATGCCTCTTTCATGGACAAACCCATCGATGAGGCTTTTTCTGGGGAGGCGGTCTAGGTAGTCGGCCGCGATCTCCCAAATCTATGCCCCAATGGGGAAGACCACCAGGGGCGAAGGAGAGTAGCAGAAGGCGCATGCAGTGGCAGGGGATATGGCATGAGGGGCAACGAGTGCAAGAGCTCGATGGTGATGATACAGATGCACAAGGCGTTGGTTTGATTGTTAGTCAGAGGCGTTTTGCGAGCGATCCTCTGGATTTTACAGGTATAGACATGGCTCCCAAGTCCAGGAGAGCATATGAATATGACGACGAAACATCGACATCGTCTGGTTCTTATTTCGAGGATGAGAGTACGGATGTTTTGCAAGTAGTTTTGCCAGATAAGGAGGAAGCGCTTGTACAGTCCGCGCTTGCTCGTATCCGCCGCGCTCGAGAAAAAGGGAAAAAGGATGTAAAACTCAATCAAGATGAATTGGATGCGCTAGAGAAGAGACGAAAACGGATGGAGGCTGCTGCTGCAAAAGCAAAAAAGAGTGGTGCAAGTGGCACTGAGAAGAAGAAAAGTAAAATGATTACTGTCCCCATCGCTTCTCTCGACCCTACCATTTCAACAAAGACAAAGAGCAAATCGAAAAGGGATAAATCGCAAACAAGATCATCGGCTTCGAATCCACCAGGAATGATCATTGCTGGCCCTGACGGACCTACGTATGCCCCAATCGGCTACTATCCACAAAACAGCTCAAGCCACGGTTCACCAAGTCGTACTCGATCAACATCTATTCAGCAGCACTTGATCGGCCAGCAACCTGCACCCTTATATCCTTCGCCTCCTTCCAATCGTCATTTCTCAGATGGTATGCGTCCCACATCGTCTTTACGCAGTAGCTCTCGACGTCCTATGCCCGACGAAGACGGCTGGATACCCGGCATTTCTCGAAGCAGCTCCGTTTCCTCCCAAAACTTTCAAATAGACCCCTTTGAATACCAAACTTCTTCAACACATCCCTCCCGGATTCCTGAACATATCCTACAACAGCAACAACAAGGTCGCCGAAACAATTCCGGTCCTGCAGAGGTCTCTTATTCGGGAGTTCGACGCAGTCCACCGGCTGGAAATGGATATCCCGTTTCCACCCGGGGACCTGCTTCCGACCCTTCCTTAAGAAATCGTGCCTCTTATCGTGATGAGCTTGCGAATAGTTCTTCCTCGGATCTGAGTGACGAACTTGGGAACGGGGTTCAAGTTTTCGGGGAGGAAAGGGAGCCTGATCCTCCCAAGGAGTCGCGGAATGTTAGTAGGAAGCCTGTAGGGTCGAATGGAAAGAAAAAGGGAAGGAGGTAAAATGATGTTCTTGGTTGTTTTCATTGCTTCGCTTTTTGGGTTCGCTGTCCTGCAAGGCGTAGATAGACTTAGTGTGTTCTTCGTTTACAATTTGATGCTTCTTTTTTACCGAGCTATTTTAAGGATCTTGTGACTGGTTGGAGTATAAATGAAATTGGAGGATTGATCATAGTTGTATCCACTATTCACCGAGAAGGAATAAAGTGAATATCTTCATACTCTAAATTCACTACCTAGTTGGAATCCCAAGTTTCCAAAGCCAGTGCTGTAAGTTTGGTGAATGTAAACAGGGTACTGCTTTTCTTGTTCACTGAGAGCTAATAGTCGGCCTAATTCAAAACAGATATTATAGCAGCCAGACTAGCCTCAATGGCCATTCGCGCTGTGTCATTTACATCCCCTCTTATTAGACTACTAACGAGGGATCATCTTCGGAAGTCATGCTTCTCGTCCTTGTTTCTCTTCCATAGGAAGTTTTCTTGACTAGGTCAGCGCTCCTTCAGATACTAGGTGCTCCTTTTTCAACTCTTGCTCTTTTGTATCCAGCAGCTCAAATTTTGAAAAAATTGAGTAGTGTGGTTCTGTGTCCTTCGCTTGGACCCAGACCGATTTTACTGTACTGTACGTCCGTCTTTGCTGAAAATGCTTGGATCCAAGTATGAATAACAAAACAAAACAAAACAAAACGTCCGTCTTTGTGGAAAAACCAACGAGGGAATACCGACACACTTTCCAGATTCCCGTTACTGGGTCCATTGAGGGTGGAGAGTTTGTGGTTGACTGGATTGACTGGATTGCTGAGAAGAAGGCGTCTAACTTGTGCGCTGGAACTTACTTACAAGATAGGTACTTTTTCGATGCTTTTATGGAATGACCAGCTTCGACATAAGTCACGTGTCACATACCTATACCATCGATTCACTCCCTACTCCGCCCCAATTTTCCCTACATAATTCTAAATAACACATCCATCAACATCAAAACTGGGATTCTGGCGCCTGGCCCAGTCAGGAGGGTGTCTAATAAATATCCGCCTGTTTCGAGACAAGTAATATCGAGGGTAGGGGCTCCGGCACTGGAGAAAAAAATCAAAAAAACTCAGTTCGTCTGGTTGTTTGAACCTGGCCGGAGGTCTTTTTTTGTCTTTTGGAATTACTTTTTGGGGTGGGGGATGAGTAAGAAGGGGACATGGGGCCAAATCCTGGAGTGTTGGGCGCGGTTAAGAAAGTCGGATCTTAGTCTCAGACGTCCTTCAAGAAACTAGGTAGGTGGTATAGTGGATAGACAATATATTCTCCATCTACAGTAACATCTTTATAGTGATCAAGCAGGGAGATATTCTTGTCTCCCTAGCACATATGCAAGACCGTTTTTCGGATTTTCCAACTTCTTGATTCCTTACAATCTTGAAATAATGACCGAAGAAGTGTGGAAACTGTGAGCTTCATTTCACGGGTGATTGTGTAAGGCGATTGGTAATGGGAAGGTGTTACCTAGGTACAACAGAGATACACCCAAGGAAGGAACGACGGGGCTTATCATGTGACATATAGGACCCACAGACGCAACCTTTATAGGCACTCTATAGATACCCTGTGAAAATTACGCATTCTCTGCCAGGAATTAGCAAGCACTAGGGATGATCTTCGAGTTTAGAGGCTCTAGGAACTTAGTGGTGGAAGTCTGGGAGGACATGTGGGCTGGCTGAGCCAGACTTTGCAGAAGCCACCAAGGTACTTTGCATTTAATTAAGGAAGCTGTGAACTATACGCTATACGCTATACGACATGTTGGCCGATCTAAACCGAATAGACAATCTGCTCCAAGCACGCGAGACAGCCAGTATCAATCTCGGGTCGGATTCATGCAACGTCTTGATTAAGAGTTGCCAAAAGACACGGTGCTCTTGTTCAAGTCCTTCGAACATGCACTAAGAGGAAAAGATCATGTGAAAATCCTCGCACGACACTCCAAACACAACAAAAGTGTACAGACTTGGGGGGATGCTTTGGACTCTTGGTACAACTAAATTTTCCTTCTAATATAAAAGCCAGCATAGAGTTTGGCAGTCTGGCAGATTTGCTGCTGCTTTTTATCCAGAAGTTAAAGGGCCGTATCCATTGGTTTATCAAGGCGTTGAGATTTGAGTCTGTTTAGTCCTGGGGTGTGGAATGAGAGGTTTAGATGATGTATGATTAGACATAGGATGAGTTGGGAGGAAAGTACGCGAAACTCTGTTTATCTTTTGAATTCGCTTACCCCTAATCAAGAGGAGACGGGTAAGGGGGGTAGGGGGGTAGGTTGATCTCGTTTAAAAGTTTAGAAAGAGGCTTGGGGACAATTGTTTAGTAATATATACCTATAAGATGTATCATAGAATATTCAATATCTTGCTAATCTAGTCGTTTCACCTTTAAGTGTAGAGGATCAAATGAGGATCGCAGGTACCTCTAGCTTATTATGGCAAAGATTTTATATATGGCGCTTGAAAGGATGTACGCCACGCTAATGGTGTTGGAAATGTGAATATATGAGCTGATAGGTCTCTCCCATCAATTCCACTACTTCAAAATAATAGAAATGTTGATAGCGTTGAGAATTTCTAGTAATTAATTCACTATTAGTTACTGAGCTAACTATGATGAACTCTTGTTCACCCCATCCTCTAAGAGAATGGATTACCCTATCAATAGAAGACTATCTGATGACAGGTCTTAATCCCATCAGAAGAACTCCGTCTCATTAGAATGAATGGTAAGAACGGATGGGTTTGATCTGAACTTTGAAGGCTTGAAGTAAATGAGGACTGGTGGCGATATCCGCCCAAGTCCGTTCCGTATTGAAGGGCTGCTGGTTTCCAACAAAAGAGAACTTGGGCGCAAGATCTTCACTTTTCTTTTCTTTGCTCCTTTGAAGTTAATAGCATGCGCCATCCCCCTCCCCCCCCCAAATAAAATATAGGCACAAAAAAAGTAAGAAACTTGATATGTTCTCCGCAAGAGAATTCTTCATTCGCCGTCCTTTTCTTCCCAGAAGACGTGAAAGAAAGTAGCAAGCAGAACCCCTCACTTCATTATAACCGTCCAGTTTCCAAGAGGACACTTAAACCCAACTAACAAATCCTGGGTTGTTGATATGGTATTAAACCCACATATTGCTGTGGTTATTAGCAACACAACACAGCTGACATCATATCCGAAGGAAACATATCAGCTAACCTTGACAAGCTCATATGACATACCCAGACAGGTATCAAAAAGCCAAGTAAGGATCCATAAAATATGAACCCACATTGACCCAATTTCGATAGCACGAGCCATGGTATATTCCCAGATCCCGAGAAATCTTATCTCGTGTGGGTCTTGGTGGAGACTTATTAATAGATCTGACAACGAATGCAAACAACCCAAAACGATAGGAAGCTACATTCTTTTGATAGGGGTAAGTATGAAAAGACAGTAGTTTCAAGGAACAAAGGCACTTGCAGTTAGAAATAAATATCGAAGCGCTTTGGTATAAGTGCGATTTGCATGCAGTTGTGTACATTGAATTCCATTATGTATTTGAAAACTTTTGAGTTACGGAGTATAGAGCAGAGGTATTTTCTACCAACACGAATCCCAAATTTTCTCCATGGGAGTCATATCAGCTCTTTCCTTCCCTGGGTTCTCATCCCAATGTCTGCACTCTTCATCGACTTCCGCCTTCCCGGTCACCAGATCTGCCTCAGCTGGGTTCACGGCTTTCGTTCTCTTCAAGATCTTCCACAAAGTGTACATGAAGGCCGAAAATGCAACGCCGAAATAAGATGTGATGAAACCTTGAACGTCAAATGGCTTGAAAGTGTTCCAGCCGGAGAAGAAGATCGTAACGCAACCAGTTCCAACAGCCCAGTACGCGAAATAAGGCATGAAAGGTGCCTTCCATGGAAGAGTATCGCGAGAAATGCCTTGTGCATTGAGAGCACGATACCAGCCGATGAATGTAACAATATATCCAGTATAACTAAGCACAAAACCAATGGTGGCGAGGTTAACGAACCATCCGAAGACGACAACCGAGGAAGAGCTTGCCACCATGAACGCTAAGCATCCAATAAGTGCAGGTACGGCAACAGTGTAAAGTGGAACACCAGATTTGGTACATTTCTTGAAAATCTGTGGTGCTTGACCATCCAAAGCGAGAGAGTAAAGAGTTCTGGATGCAGCATAAAGATAGGCGTTTCCACAAGACCAAGCGGAGAGTAGAATGAGGAAATTGATGAAGGATGGGAGACCTTGAATTCCCAGATTTTGGATTCCAATGACCCAGGGAGAAGCCGCAGCACCACTATGTCCATCTGCGAGAGCGCTGATAAGGCGTTGGTCACGGCTGGAACAGAGGATTCCAACAGCAAAGACACCAAC
The DNA here is from genome assembly GCA_900536425.1 of Hymenoscyphus linearis. Taxonomy (NCBI): domain Eukaryota; kingdom Fungi; phylum Ascomycota; class Leotiomycetes; order Helotiales; family Helotiaceae; genus Hymenoscyphus; species Hymenoscyphus linearis. The sequence goes on from UNPR01000097.1 coordinate 16,587, forward strand.
CACGTAGAATCCCGAAATGCGATAGAAGGCACGTTTCGCAACTCGAGGAATTTGGCGCCGTGGGTTTTGAATTTCTCCGGCAGCGAGTGCCAGAAGATCTGGCCCAGCTACAGAAAATGCGGCGTAGAGAACTACCCTCCACCACCCAAGAAAGTTTCCAAGAGCTCCGTCGGCCCAGTAGGCGTGGATATGATTACCATTCTTCCAGTAACGGAACCCATAAGCATCGTGCTTAGGATTACCGCCAACCATGGTGACGAATGTAAGTGCGATCAAACCCATGATGAGAAGAATTTTGGTTGACTTGATGATATCAGAAACTGTACCTGAGGAATGAATGAAGGGGACTTACAGCCATAACAAATTCTGATTCTCCATACCATCTCACCGCCACGATATTTAGAACAATCATGACAGCCAAAGCCAAAGCCACCCACGCCGCAGGGTTTGTCTCCGAGTCCCAGAAAGAGATCACCTAAGAAGATTAGTATCCATTTTTGTAACTGAAAGGAGGAACGGAAGTTCAGAGAACATACGGTGGCTACTGCAGAGAGTTCTGCGCATAGAAGCATCGCTGCGGTGTAGAAATAGGTCCATCCAAGTGCAAATCCAAATGCCTCGTCGACATATCGTTTGGCAAACTCGAAAATGGAACCACGAATGGGAAGGTAGGTGGCCATTTCTCCTACAACCAGATTGCAGGGCCAAATAAAGGTGATGCAGTAAAACAGATATCCCAGGACCAGCGAAAGAGGGCCTGAAGTTCTCAGTACTCCTCCAATTCCAACGAAAAGACCAGTTCCAATGGAACCTCCCAACGCCATCAACTGTACATGACGACCAGAAAGTCCACGTTTGGTTTGCCCGAAGACAGGATCGATAGGAATCGCATTTTCTCCGGTGCTGACATCTGTTACAGACCTTGTCGAAGGGGCTTTCTCCGCGGATTTTTCTAGATCCATGGCGAGAAACGAGAAGTGACAAAAGACAAAACAATGTCCGGGTTGCACCAAAAGAAATCAGGCTACACCTCTACCTACTTATACCATCACCCATCCCTCTAAATAGCAGATGAAACGTCCCATTTGTCCAATTTTGACAACGGCCAGGTTTCCATAATTGACCTGGATAGCGGGCATGTTGATAAGAACTCATTGCGCTTACACACTCGCTCGCTCCGTGTCAAAGATGGGGTGTCGGTATGGCTTCATTGAACCGGGGTCGAAAGAGTTCTTATCATCCGGCGACTCGTCAGGCCTGTTCGTCGAGGTGGAGAAAAAGTGCTTAAAGGAGAACTTTTGCGATATCAGTCTTGGCTAGATGAGGTAAAGCCAATAGAAACAGGTTGGTGGTAGCCTGGTCTAAAACACGTGATAACGGGTTTGAAAAGCATTCCTTTTGCTATCCAAGCTTAATCCGTGAAAGGCAGCTTCTTGATGGGCAAATTGTAATGCAAGCAAGTGAGACCTCCAGGTTGTGTATAGCCTAGAAAGAAGCTTTTGGGCTCAGTCACATGGTGTTGCATCTCGCGAATCGGTCGCTAACTTTGAAATTGACCAATTACAACATTGCTCTACGGACTTTCCGACTACGTAATAAAATCTAGTATTTCCAAATTCCAAAGTTGTAGTAAACATGAATTAACAGAAATTCCACATTCCTTTTAACAGCGACGCTACTCCTTCAACCTTCAACCAGAAAACGAAAACACCAAAGAAAAAACTATTATAACTTACAGGATCGCGAAAGGTCACCAACATTCCCAATACAACACAACTAAGGTGGTAGTCAAGTACCAATTTATCAGTCAAATGGTATTTTCTAAATGTCGCCCTCATATGAATCAAAACCAATCATTTATAATCAACGGTTTTAACTAACTCAAGAAAATAAGAACCTATATAGTAGAGGTGAGTGTACATATGCCAACCATTCTTCAATGATTCAGGTCGTCATCGCATCATTAAGTAAATAAGGTGTGTACCACCTCAGTGAAATATTTCCCAACGCCAGATCCCCATGCGACCCCTCCATTACCAAAACCCCCTCCCCCAGCCCCCCCAACCCAACCCCCTTCATACAACATGCGAAGAGGGAAAAAAAATGAAACTCCCCTGTGGAAACACAAAAATAAAAACTCAAAGGGATATCATTTGCTCTCCCATTCGCTTGAAACAACCAAACGCACTTAATCTCCCTCATTAGAGCTGCTCTTCCTCAATATCCTGATCGTTGTAGTCTGCTGGCATACTACTCTGCATACTAGTTTTCGAAATGTTTCTGCCAGGAGATATCATCCTGACTCGCTTGGGTTTAGCAACCAACACCTGAGCAGGGCAGACAACAATCTCCTCGTCACCCTCTCCTCTATCATCGCCTTTCTTGACGACAAGTGGGAAGAGTACAACCCGCACAACAGCCTGCTCTTTTTCAAGCGTGTCGTTGGAGATGGTATCGCCACTCCGTTCATTCATGAGAGCTGCATTGAAGGAAACTTTACTAGCCAAATCGCCGTTGGCATCGTACTCTGGTTGGAGAGGTGGCAACATCATATATTCCGCACGTTGTGTGCGCATCTCAATGGAAAGATCCACCGCTGATTTGATAACTCTTGTGAGTTGTTCCTCAATCTGGGCTTCGAGGTGACTTGGCGGTGGGAGAATCTCGCTCAAGGTTTCTAGGATGGCGTGTACGACTGCCTGGGTATCTTGTCCCTTTTGTTGAACAAAAGATTCTCGTTTGGACAATAGTGTGAGAGTCGTTGCACGCCATTGATGGACTGCTGCTGCAGGTCCAACCTCTGAAAGAAGCTTCTCCAGTGACTTAAGCTTTTGTCGTTGCTCCCGGTCCATACCAAAGAGATACCTAGTGAATATAAACTCCCAGACCATTGTCATTGTCATTGACATAAAGACGTCTCTCCGCTTCACTCTATCTGTAAGATAGCTATCCACATCTGATCCATCCAGTATTGCGTTATCGAGTCGATCAATAGTTTTGTCATTGTTAATTTCGGTCGTAAGCCTACAGGCTCTCATATCGGAGAACTTTGAGAACCGTAGAACCCATTGTTGCACATGAAGACATAATTTTTCGCAAGTGCTTTCGAAATAGTCCTCATCCCTAACTGTGAGGAAGTCGATATCACTGGATTTTGACAGGAGAATCTTTGCTTGCATCTCCCGAATCTTATTCTTGGTTTCCTCCAATTCGGCGCGCAGGCTCGCAATCTCTTGATCCTTTTCTTGAACAGCTGATTTGACTTGAGAGATCACAATGGCCTCCATCCCATCTGACAACCCTTTGTGGGCATCTCGTACTTCTTGAAGCTCCCGCGAGGTTTGCGCATGTTGGGATTCGAGTTGGGTGTAACGTTCTCCTTGTTGGTTTCCAATCGTAACGTTCGCGCTTGTCAATCCCGCATTAACTTCTGTAAGTTTTCTAACCTCGTTTGTCAACCAATCGAGTGTTCGCTTGAGGCTATCGATTTCTGCATCCTTTTCGACCAAAGACGAGGCGGTATTCGTGGAAGATTGCAGAGTTCGCTCGGCTTGAGCTTTGGCTTCTGCGAGCATGCGATTCTCGGCAGCTAATTGTTCGACTTTGGACTCGAGGTCAAGAACTTGCATGCTTTGTCGGCGACGCATGCTGTGGGGTCGAGTGGGAGATCGCGGTGAGCCCATGCGACCTTCACCGACGCCATCCTGTTCATGTGTTAGCTGCGAAAACAAAGTTGATGGTGTCACGATATACTTACGTAGACATCTGCCATTTCCTTGGCCCGCACCCGGCCCTCGTTGGCGGTTGGATTTGCTGGAGTTGTGGTATTTGTGGCATTCACTGGCGAAGTGGAGGTGAGCGCTGCAAGCTCAGCTTCTTTAGCGAGATCCACCTGACTTCGTTGGCTCAGAGACCGCAGATCCCCGCTCACTTGGCGATCCGAGCGCCGTAGTGGGGGCGTGCCACCAGAACGGTTGCTATTGCTGTTGACACTGTCCGACCTGTTTGGTGTTCGCAGTCGATTGATATTGGAGATGGAGTTTTGACTCGCAGCACTCGAAGACCGTTTTTCTTGGCTTAATTGTCGTGCTGCAGCGAATCCGATCCCGGCAGTCCCGACGTTGGCAATACCCGCCGCAACTATATTGTCACTAACAGTTGGTTCCTGCTCTGCCTGGGGACGAGCGAGATGTCTGAGTTCCGCATAGCTTTCTTGCTTTTTTGGCTGTGATAATACAGAAATTTCCGGAGATTGGCGGTGTGGTTGCTTCACTATTGACCGGTCCTCTTTTGGCTTCGATGGCGAGGGTAGTTCTGGAGTTTCGGATCTTCCAAGGCGTTGCTGAACGATGCTCTCTTCGGCTGGCTTTCTGGTGTTTGGTGTTGAGGTATATGACTGGTCTCCCTTGTCCAATTTTGTTGGAGTACTATCCCGACTAATGAGCTTATCTATATGTTGCGAGCTGGGCGTCGGCGCTAGGTCAATTGAACGACTGAATGTAGAAGAGCGATGCTCTTCACTATCTTCTTTGGCTATTGTGGATGGTAGAAGCTCAAGCTTCGTGCGCTTCTCATCATGATGGATTTCAGTGCTATCATGTCCGTGCTTGTGAATTGCTAAAGTGCGATGGAGATCTGTATGCGTACTCCCCCTTTCCATTTGTGATGGAAGAAGCTCCAAGCCGGACCTGGGCCTCTCTTCATGATATACATTTGGCTTTTCATCAGATGGCTCAGAGGAGAAGATATCTTTTACGTTATCTTCTTTCGGAGCATGAAAAACCTGTTCTCGGTGAGACTTGTCTTCACGTTGTTTCTTTTGGCTGTCATACTTCTGCTCTTCCTCTGGAACATAGGATTCATGACTTCGGTATGATTTGTCGTGTCGATTTTCCTTGACTGGAGTCACCGGTCTCTGCTTCTGCGATTTGAGATCAACGGTCTCGGTTTCTTCATCCACCTCCGGCCATGGAAGTCTTGAAATTGCTGCATCTGAAGTAGAGATAGGTTCTGGTGCTGGCGGAACATCACGCATGTGAACACCGCTATCACCAATATGCTCATGGTTATCGGCAGAAGACTCCTGTATCGGAACTGGTGAAACCGTTACGAACCCACTGTCTCGATTGGCATTTTGCGGATCTGCCATATGCGGGGTTGAGTGATGTTCTGACTCGAAGCCTACTGGGGTTTCTTCCTCAACTGCAGGCAAATCAAACATCCCGCTGAGTCGAGATCTGCTATTTCGGAAGGGATTCCGTCCGCCCAGGGCCATATCAAGTATTGATGAGCGTGGACTAGATGAAGAATCTGGTGTCAGTGGCGCAGAGTCCGATGCTATTGCCCTGGCCACGACTATATCATCTGGTCGCAAAAGTGGCTTTTCAATTTGTGCTACAGAGGCACTGCTAATTTGCCCGTCTTCAGATAGTGCTGTGTGGTCTCTGGATAATGCTGGCTCCTCAAATGTAGTCTCTGCAGTAAGAGTTGGTTCAAGTTGTTGAGGAGGGGACCAAAAACCATCATCCCGATTGCCGGCTTCTTGTGTATTATTTTCTTCCAAGTCCTTGGGATCCACACCCTCCAATAAAGCATCGTCATCAAAAACATCGGTAATTGGGGCACGTTTGACAATGCTCATACTACTATTCTCCTTCGTCAACTTCCTGGCTGGTGTTGTCGGTGTTTCTGGCTCCTTGACAGGCTCTACCTCCTTCCCACTCAACCCATCACCTAATGCAGATCCCGCAAGAACAGTACTCGCAACTGCAACAATCGGGGCATTGCTATCCATGATTGGCGAGTTTTTTGTAGGATCATAAGAAGCTAGTGCCCTTGGTGTGTTTACAGACCTTCCTTTCTTCCCTTTTTTGCCCTTTTTGTTTGGTCTGACAAAATCATCCACAGGCGATGCTTCGGTGGATTTTGCGATGTTGGAGAACGATTCATCAACTGCAATCTCCTGGATAACAGGCACTTCTCTTTCCACTTCCGCTTCTTCAACATCGTCAGCCCAAGTAGTCACCGGTGCTTTGACCCCGTCTGCCACGACTGTATCTGTGGTGGACGCTTGTCGTTTCCTTTTATCTTTCTTTGAAATCTTTCTTGATATGCTTCCAGAAGTAGATCCATCCACTTCGATTTCCTTTGGCTGGATTGTTTCTGATGTAACATGAAAGTTTTTGTCTTCGACATTTTCAGAAACAATGGGATCAATAATAGAAGGCTCGATGGCAGTAAATAGATCCATTTCAGATGGCATAGCTAACGATGGTGAAACGTCCTTGGCTTCAGTGACAGAGTCTTCAAGAGGCACGCCCGGAAAAATCTCCACAACGGACTCGATCTCAGCAGGTTCGGCGTAAAGGGGCTGAGATTTGTCGATAGTTTCTAACTCAGAATCTTGGGGTCTGGGGCCATCCAGTACAATCGCTTCCTCGAGAGGCGTCGAAATGCCATATTCCTGCTTCTTTTCGTCATTCTTAGACTTGGTTAAAGAGGAAGATCCCCATTCTTCCTCAACTTCTTTGATATCGATATCCCTCGAAATTTCTTCCACTAAAGTAGGCGCCACGATGAATCCCTGAAGAGGTGTAGCTAGTCGTTGCTCAAGCAAAATGTGAGTCTCTGGCTCGAAATTGTCTTTGTCTTTATTTTTGTCTTCACCCTTCTTGTCCCCTTTCGGCTTCTTAGGTGCTGCCCATTCTTCTTCAGCTATATTCTGTGGATCTTGCGATATCAAAGGCCCAGAGATATTGGCTCCCTCAGATGAATCTCTCTGTGAAGGCGGTGTCACATATGGATGCTCAACAAGCGTGGTTGCATCGACTACAGCTTTACTCAAGTCGTTTCCTTGTTTATCCTTCTCGCTTTCCTTGATTGAAATAGATAGAAAATCATCCTCCGCCTCTCGAACAGGTTCAGACACGTTGCCAGCTTTGACTATATCTTTCGGGATGGGCGTATCAGTGTCGCCCACAGGAAGTATTGGCTGGTTGTTATCCGGAGATTCGTCTTTCAAGGCAGGTAAATAGTCCATTGCGGGAGTTGCGGATTGCTCAATAATTGGCGAATCTTCTTTTGATACAGGCAGATCAACGTCGGTCGCCGGAGACGTGGTCTGTTCAACGACTGGAGATTCGTCCTCGTTACCCGTCTTGTCTTCGCCCTCTTTGGATTTATAGCCGAGCCCCCTATCATCCTCGAGCTCCAGTAGAGGATCCTCCGGAGATACATTTTCTGTAGTGCTTGACTCAACGATCTCCTGCTTCGCAATATTCTCGGTTACGGACTGTATGGAAAACTTGGCAGGGGGGTCCTCGGTAGGCTCACAGGTGATTTCTGTCTGGACAGGCTCTGTATCTGGCTCCCCCTTCTCCTTTGGCTCCTCAGAAAGTTGAGATTTGCGTTTCTTTTTGTCTTTCTTCGACTTTTTAGAAGAGGATGAGACCAACTCATCGGCTTGATCCTCGATCACAGGTTTCGCGCCTGGATTTGATGGAGTGGCAAGTGGCTTTTCTTCAACCACATCTTGCGCAGCAGCTGCAGTGACCTTCTCCGTCAAGAGGTCAGATTCCTGGGTAACATTGGAATAACCGATTGGGGTTGGTAGGCCTGATGTGTTCTTCTCCGTATCATCTCCGGGCTCCTTGGAAGAAGGGAGAGCCCCTTCATCAACAGATAAATTGGCCGCCCCCGAAATTTCTTCAATCGTGGGAGTTGAAGGCACCTGTTCCTCAGCCTTGACTTCAAGAGGTGTGGAAAGGCCAGACTTGTTCTTCTTTTTCTTCTTCTTGGACTTTTTGGAAGGCATTGAGGCCAATTCATCGATGCGTTCTTCAACTACCTCTTTGACAGAGTGCTCAGCAATCTCTCTGACAACCGCTGTAACAATCTCTGGGGCAACTTCTAGGATGTCGGGCGTTTGCTCTTCATATCTATTGGACTCGGGAATCGGCTCAACCTCGGTTATGATGGAACTGACAGATTTATTCTTCTTCTTGTCCTTTCTCGACTTTGAAGGAGTTGAAGCTAAATCGTTCACCGACGTCTCATCTACCTCTTGAGCGGAATACCCAACAACCTCTGGCACTTCAGAGACCTGTGGTTCGAATTCACTTTTTTGGATGATCGGCTCTGCCTCAAACGGCGTTAAATTATCCGACTTGCTCTTTTTCTTGTCCTTCTTGGGAGAAATAGAACCCCATTCCTCTTCAGCAGCTAGCTGAGATACTGGAGCCGTGGTAGACGTTTGTGCCTCGTTTATTTTGAGAGGTTCTTCAATAATCCCAATGGTTTGGATCTCTGGTTGTTGAATAGAGGCTTCTTGAACCGATGCTTCTTGGACGGAAGAGTCTTGAACTTCCTCCATCGGTGTTGATAAACCAGACTTGCGCTTCTTCTTTTTGTCTTTCTTTGATTTCTTCTTCGAAACAGACTCGATTTGATCATCGGTTAGGGTTTTAACTGGCTCTTCTAGAGGTCCAACCACAAGCTCGTCCGGCTTTTCAGGTATCGGGAGAACGTTTTCTTCGACAATAGGTTCATCGACCATTGCAGTAGGTTCCTCGATGTTAGCTGGCCTTTCGAGGCTTTCATCGATGGGCGTAGAGAGGCCAGATTTGCCAGATTTGCCCTTTCTCGACTTCTTGGTTGAGGCAGCGCCCCATTGGTCGTCTACAGGCTCCGTGACAAGGTTTTCACTTTCGTCAGACATTTTTTCTTCAGCTGGGGATTCGAAAGCTTGAGCAGAGTCAGGCAAAGACTCCTCTGTCGGCGTAGATAATCCAGATTTGCGATTTTTCTTGTCCTTTTTGGATCTTTTGGCGATGGAAGAACTCCACTCATCAGCTGTCTGCGTTATCAGCTCTTCCGTCTGGGGAGGTTCCTCGACGACCTCTTTGGAAGCAATCACTGTGGATGCCTGAACCTCTTCAGGAATGGTCGTGGGCTCTGCTACAGGTTCCGAGACGCCGCCGTGTGGGGTAGAGACCTTACTATCTCCCGCAACCTTCGTGTATGTCTTAGAAGGGCCATCAACTTGTTCTTGTACGATGTCGTTGATGCTCGAAGAAAGTAAATCTTCGGTTTTCTTTGGCGCTCCCACGGTCGATGGAGATGTATCTTTCGAGATTTCTGGTTCCAGAGACCCCGCGATCTCAAGAGGTGTTGAGATACCGGATTTTGACTTTTTCTTCTTCTTGTCCTTCTTGGATTGCTTTGGAGAGGAAGACGAAAACTCGTCTTGTACAGAAAGTGGATCCTCAGTAACGTGAAGGTCAGGCATGTCGATCGACTTAGAAGCTTCAGTTGACTTGGAAACGACCCTTTCGGTAACGGGTGGCTCCTCAGTTGGTGTAGAAAATCCAGAATGGCTCTTCTTCTTGCTTTTCTTGGAAAATTTTGCTGACGACTCGCCTGCTTCCTGTTCTTGTGTGATGACCTGCTCGGTCACTTCAAGCTGCTCGTCCAATGTTAAATCTGAAGTGACAGGTTCCTTATCAAGAACGGCTTCTGGGAGTACGTCGGGCTCAATAGTGTCTTTGGAAGACTCAAAAATATTCGTAGGAGTAGAAATCCCGGAAGCTTCGCCAGAATCCGAAGACGGATTCTTCTGCTTCTTTTTGTCCTTCTTGGACTTCTTAGTGGGCGTAAAGACATCCCAAACACCCGTGCCTTCTGTATAAATCGGCGTACTCAGTTGGGGTTCATCAAATGTAGAATTGTGCATCTCAGCTTGAGCAGGGAGAGCTGAATCTACTGCTTCTTGTATTGGCTCTTTTAATGCAGCAAAATTCTCGGATACATCTTTCGAAGAATACCTATTGTCTTCCTCTGAACCTTTGGGGGGAGGAAAGTCATCAAAAGTATCTCCTGCGGCTCGAGTAAGGGGCTCGCGGGAATCGATGACTACTTGGGTTTCATCAGACTTTTGATCGAGAGTGACCGGCTGCGCTGCGGTCAGATCTTCTGCAATTGTACTTGATGTTGGGAGATCTTTGGTATAGATTTCTTCGACAATAGATTTCTGGAGATCTTGCACAAGTTCCTCTGATGGTATGGAATCCTGCACTGACTTGCCCTTTTGCTTGTCTCTTGGGGACTTCTTGGAGGGCGTCCCAAATCCATCACCAACATTGGACGGGGTACTAGCTGCCACATTCTCAGTTGTATCCGGCTGCACGTCTAATGTCTCAGCAGGCTCATCTGGGATATCATCATAAGTTGATGAATAGCGAAGCAAACTGCCACGCTTTTTCTTGTCCTTTTTAGATTTCTTCGGTGAAAATCCCTGATCCTCTGGCGCCTGGTGCAATGTTTCAGGCAATGGAGTTGACGAAATATGCTCGGTTAGTGTCGAGGGTTCCTCTTGTGATGATAATGCTCTCTCCTCTTGAGATGCTAATTCGGCCGCCTTTTCAGTGCCGTCCCTTTTGGGGTTCTTAGCCGAGAAAATGGAGTCATCTACGGATTCTGTAGGAAGATGCCTCTCGTCAGAGTGTGTATTGGCCATTTCTTGTGCCCTCTCGGCTTCAGAAACTAGCGCTTCTGGGGGTTGTTCATTCCAATCACTGCTTTTTTTATCTTTGTTGGACTCCTTCGAGCCAGAAATCGACGTATCACTGTCTTTGGAATCTGGTGTAATGTCAATTGATTCTTGCACGATCTCGCTGACATCAACACTCTGAGCAAGCTCAGAACCGTCATCAACAAAGCTTGCAGGTAGACTATCCTCAACAACTATGCTGCTTTCGCCCTTGTTCCCCTTCCTGTCATTTTGAGATTTCTTTCTTGAGGGGAAGGCCAGATCATCTTCGGGGTTGGCAAGGACCTCCTCCTGTAATTGTGTCTGCAAGATATTGATATCGACTGGCTGTTGAGTCTCCATGGAAGGGAGGTCATCCGTAATAGGTTGTAATAGACCATCACGATTCTTCGACTCCGTATCCTTCTTGGACTCTTTGGAAGAGATAGAAAGGTCATCCTCAGGCTCTACTGGTGTGGTGACGGCATCCATCTCCCGAGATTGCGAAACTTCGGCAACTGGCTCGCGAGGTTCCCGGATGGCAGCGCCAGAGGATATTCCATCAACGGTGGAAACAACGCTGTCGCGTTTCTTGCTCTTTTTATCTTTCTTGGGCTTCTTTGAAGGCGGAGCAAATATATCTACCGGATCAACTGCAAAGGGAGTATCAAGAATTTCTGGCTCAACGGAAGGTAGGTCAATAACAGACTTTTGCACTTCCACGGGAGGTTCGGAAGTATCATGCTTTTTTCCTTTCTTGTCTTTCTTCGATATGAATGCGTCTTCTGGATTAGCGACGAAAGAGGTTTCGGGAGCCTCAGGCTGCAAAATTGAAGCTTCTGCCAGCTCATCGGTCATTGGTGCTTGAGAAAGAAAGTCGTCGTCGGCTGTGTTCTGTGGTGCACTTTCTCGCTTTTTACCCTTCTTGTCTTTCTTGTTCTTTTCCAAAGCAGCAGCCGCGAAATCTTCCTTCATCCGTCGCGCAAGTTCAAGCTGATCAGCATTATATTTGTTTGCCAGCCCTTGATGAGAGGGGTCTTTGGACTCCGATCCTGGTTCAAGGGGAGTGGTTGTTTCGTAGCTCTGTGGTTCCTCAAAAGTAGCAGCTTGAGAAAAGCTTCCAAAGTAATCTTCGGCAGATTCTTTGGGCTGAGGGGTCTGAGATTTGCTACGGCCCTTTTTGTCCTTCTTCGACTTTTTAGCGAAATCAGCCTGCATTTGCCGTCCGAGAGATAGCTGATCTTCAGCATAAACGATTGGAGCAATGCCGACCTTAGAAAAATCTTCGGTGGCTTCTGTGGCGGGCAAACTTTCTGGCTCTTGAAAGTCCCTGTCAACAAAGGCCGTTGGGGGTTGGCCATCCCATGTAGCCATCTCTTGCCGCTTTTTCTTGTCCTTCTCCGACTTTTTGTTGCCTTTTTCGAAGTCTGCGTTCATTTGACGTGCAAGTTTCAGCCGAGTTTGATCATACCCAATTGAGAGCACATTCGCTTCAAGGGTAACGCCAACGTCCTCCGCTGGAATACGTTCCTCCTGTCCAATTGGCAGCTCTTCGACAGATTGATTGGCGAGGTCATCGTCCCAAGTTTCAGAGTCTTGTCGCTTGTTCTTGCCTTTCTTTGACTCCTTGCTGCTACCTTTTTCGAAATCCGATTTCAATTGACGAGCAAGATCAAGTTGTTCTTCAGAAAATGCTGCTTTCGGTCGATCGCCATCTGTAGCTGGCCCTGTTGAAAGACTCCGTGCGCGGATCTGCTCATCAGAGGGCTCATGAATAGCACGCGATCGGGACTCTTCTGGGTCTGGCGTTGCAGGCAAGCTCTGCCGCATCTTCTTGTCCTTCTTCGATTCTTTTCTCCCAGGAGAAGATTCCTCTCGCAATTGGGTGGCAATAGTAAACTGTTCTGTGACTTTAGATGCATCAGGGGTCAGCAGCTTTGACTCTGACTTGATGTTGGACCCCTTGTCCTGATTTGCGGCAATAAGAGCAGCAGCAGGAATTACTGCTCCAGAGAAGTAATCTTTGCTTTGCGAAGAGTCTTCACGAGGAGCCATACTCTCAGCCGGAGTAAAAAAGTCCGCTGGTGATTCCTCGGTCTCCCAAGTTTGAGCTTTGTGATTTTGCTTCTTTCCCTTTTTGGACAACGGTGTAGCAAATTCTTCGACGACATCGTGAGTTTCGGCAATCTCAATTGGGCCCTTCTCAAGTGCAGGCTCAATTTCTGATGTGGATAGTAAAGGCTCCTCTTGGACATCCAAAGACCGAGACTTTTTATACTTCTTCTCTCCCTTTCTGGGGCTAGGTGTCGAAACTTCAGAGACTTCTTCGGTCTTTGGTTCCTCGAGCTCTAGGCGTTGGTCGCTTGCAAGCACAATCTGTCTTGAGACAGAATCAAGGTTTTCGACAGCGGTGTGCTGATTCTCCTCGGTAAAATCGTGAAACTCTTCATTCATATCCGTTTTAGGTTCCGTGTTTGTAGTGTGTGTAACCGATCCAACAATCTCTGGCTCCGGCTCTGGCTCGGGTCCCCAAGTAGTGGATGTGCCCTTCTTTTTGTTCTTTTTCTTTCCCTTCTTGGTCGGAGTAGAGATTTTGTCAACAGGCTCAACTTCAGGCACCTGCTCGTCAGTTTCCTTGCTTGAATCTGGCATCGATTCATCGATCGTTGAAGTTGAGAGTACGGCATTAACCATCTCCCAAGTTGCTAATTTTGCCTTGTTTTCCTTTTTCTTGTCATTCTTCGACAGCCCTAAGATTTCTGGTTCTGATTCGACCACTTCAGAAGCGCTTTTGACAAATGGCTCGGATAGAGAAAGATTATCATGAGTAGAAGAACCTGAAGGTTTGCCCGTACTTTTATCTTTCTTCTTGTCTTTCTTGGAAATGGACGAGAATTCTTCTGGTTCACCCTCTGTCAGTGCCTCGCCAGTAAGAGATTTGAGCGCTTGTTCTCGACTACTCTCGATGCTTTCCGAGGGATCTTCAAAGGTGGGTAAATTCCAATGACTAGGTGAATCAGTATTGTGGTCAACAGAGCCATCATCGCTTCTGGAAATTGGCGACGAAAGCAACAAAAAAGAACTGCTATCCTTGCTCGTTGGCTCGAATGGCGGAGGCATGTCGGGTTGCGCTTCGTGACTTGAAGAAGCAATATATGCTGCTGTTCCTGCTAGTGCAGCTTTAGCAAATGCATCGGCAACGATATCGCGGTTATAAGACTTAGTACCAAAAGGATCGCTCTCATCGTCTCGGATTAAAATCCTGGCTTTGGGTGTTGATTGTTGGGAGTCGAGTAACCCTCTAGTATGCTCTTCTGAGTAGTAGAAATCCGTTTTCAGCGAGAGAGGCTCCTTGGAACGATTGCTGAAGTCGGGTAGAGACTCGTTCCCTGTGAACGCATCCTCAAGGTTCACATGTGACGAATTGCGGGATGATGTTGCACTAGCGGGTAATTCTGGTAGAGGCTGCTGTTCTTCTTCTTCGATATCTACTATCGACTCGCGACGAACGCTTTCTGGAAGATACAACGGCCGATACTCTTTCGCACTGTCCCATGATGTGGGTCTTCGTGAATGTCGGTGGAATGGGTGGGATTCAGTGGGCGGAGTTCCTGGAGATGTTTGCGGTGGGGTTCCCCTAGGGAAGCGTGGTGATGTAGGAGTGGATCTGTTGCCTTTCTTCATCTTGAAGTTTATGGGAACAGCACTGTGGCTTGGGGATTTGGTCGGAGCCTCCTGCATATGTTTTCGGGCAGAACCCTTCAATCTGTCTTTGGTAATCCGTTCTTCTTCGGGGGTAAGTGGTCGGCTGTCTGGGAGAGACGGAAACTCGGCGTAGTCCTCATTGTCTGGAGTTGCTGGTTCACTAGGTGGGAGTGGAAGCAAATCTCCGTATTGAGGATCAATAGATGGTCTGATGTGACGCTGAGTGATTTCTGGATCAAATTGATCGTCCTTCATTAATCTTCTTCCAGTTCGTTCATAGCGATCTTTGTGAGACTCCTCCCCAGAGGCTTCATCGGCTTTCGATTGCTGGTGAGCAGCAATTGCCACTGCAGCACCCACAAGACCGGCACCCGCGCCAAGAGTGCCGGCATTACCTAAAAAAGAATCTTTCTTCGAAGACGAACTGTCTCCCCTCGATCGACTATTCTTTCGTTCGTTGTCACTTCGAGTTCCCTCGCCATCATCATATTTGCGAGATCTGTGTCTGCTTGATGAACGGGAGAGGTCGCCAACAGAATGATAATCCTTGTCGTCATAAAGACTGGAAGCATCAGTCATTGAGCTTCGCTTCTTCTTCATCTTCGGTTTGACATCTTCAAGGTCGTTCTTTGAAATTTTAGGACTTTCTTCCAGTGTACCAGCCTCAGATTTTAAACCAAACAATCCAAAGAATCCACCTTTCTTTTCTTTCTCCTTTTTCTTGCTTTTGCTTGAATCTTCATCCCCGGCTGGAGCAGAGGCTACGGATACAACAGACCTGGAATCATCAAAGTCGTCCCTATCCCTGGTACTACTTCGTGATGATGGCTTTTTCTTGCGCCGAGGTTCGTCATCATATGTAGATACGGCTTCAGACACGGCGGAGCGAGAAGCGTCACGACTTCTGTGGTGAAATATCGCATTGTCTTTTGAAGAAAACTTTCTTGGCATTCTTGAATCATCCAAATTCCTATCCTGGCTGGTCTCAGATGGCGTGCTTGGAGGCAGGGAAACTGAAGCTGGGTCTTGGTCATATTCGTCAGTATGTCTCCTTGATTTATCTCTTTTCCTGCTGGATGATCGTTCTGAGATCTCCGAAGCAGCGGCAGAACGGGGAGGGGTGTCATAACGTTCACCATCTCGCTTTGACTTCTTGAGTTCATTCCACTCATCCGCGTCACGCACGTCAGCCAAATCGTCGACTGGAACGGAAAATTTTCGCCCAACACTTGAACCACTGGGAGATGCTAAACCTGCATCGTAATCAAAAGCTCCTGAATCTCTCTTGGAATTTTTCTTGGACTTTTTGGGCGTCTCAATGTAGCTTTCCGGTTCATCGACGATCTGGCGGGTCCCAAGTACTTCAGATATTGGAGTGGCATCTTCAGCTAGGTTGCTTTGTATTTTCGCTTCCTTGTCGCGCTTTTTCTGTTCCTTTTTGCTCAACTTTGACTCGTCGAAATAGCCATCCCCCTCTGGCTCTGGCTCCTTCAAGACTAGGGCTTCTTCCTCGAAAGGTGTTGTATTAAAAACAGTAGAATCAGTACTCTGTCGCTTAGCTTTGTCTCGTTTATTTTGCTCATTCTTACTGCGTTTGACTGGGAGGTCATCGCCTTCGGGTGAGATGCTGTGCCATCCTTGGGGTGTGGTCGTAACCTCCTCTATTACAAAGCCTGATCCTGACGCACTAGCTCCAGTTGCCGGAATTTTTCCCAAGTCACTGACAGTTTCCACAAATGGGGTTTGATAAATTCCACGTTCATTGGATCCTGGCGGAGAGTCTCTTCTACGGAATGAGGGGTCATCGATAACGATGTTTGGATCAAAGCCAGTATCTTTCAAGCCGGCTGCAACATGTGCCGCGAATTCAAGATCATCACCAAAGCCACCTGGCATATGTGGTTGAAATGTGGGTTTGGGGCCAGGTGATGGGGGGCTGGCTTGTCTTCGACCTTTGGCTGGAGGACTCTCTGGCTCAACAATTACACCACGATATTCGTAAGCATCTGGTGAGCTGCTCTCTCTGTCATTTTCTGTGGCCTTCTTCGAAGGACTATCGCTCAAGGCGGCAACAGCTCCTACGCCAACACCAATGATCCCAGCGGCAATAGCACCCCATCCCTTCGAGGGTCTAGAATCCGATCTACCTTCTGATCTTTGCTTGGGTTCTGGGCGCTTTTCGTACAATGGGACGTCAGAGCTAGAGATATAATCATCTCGGTGGTGGTCTGAAGGGCTCTCAACATCAAAATGCTTGGTCTCATTCTCACCCCAAGTAACACCCTTCGATACGGTTGATGTTGTAGGAGAAGACGTAGTATTACCCCGTGGGCCAATTACATTATCCGATACGGGGGTACGAGTTCTCTCGTCGCGGTCTCGGGATTTGGATGATCGAGGGGGGTCTGAACGAGATGCTTCCGATCGGTCTGGCTCTGAACGAGTTGATTCTGTGCGGGTCCAGTCAGAGCGGGCTGAAGTTGACTCTGAACGTGAGGATTCTGAGCGAGACTGCTCTGGTTTAGCGGCTAAGTTTTCGGGTAATGGAGATGGCACAGGTGTGGGTCGAACGAGGTTTAAGAGTGGCCTGGGTTTAGCAGCATCGGGATCTCGCTTTAAATATCCAGAGCGTAGGTGGTCTTTGAAACCATGCAATTGTCTTGGGTCATCAAACTGATAGTCGGGCTGGAAGTCCGCATTGGGTGCATCATAAGGACCCTTGTCTTTATGGTGTTCCATTTCAGGCGGTGTTACAATCTTAATCTCTTCCACTTCTTCTTTTCGGCTGTATTTTCCTACAACCGAGCCATTAGGAGATGCAGAGCGTGAGCGAATAACTTGAGATGCTATTTTTCGTGCCATAACAATCTCGCGGTAAGCTCTATCTGCTTCTTCTTGAACAAGATCGCGCTCAGGCTCCCGACCACGCGATTTGGAGTCGTAGTCAGGGATAGTATCGTTGTATTCTGAAGGTTTTCGTCTCTCACTGCGTCGCTTCTCAGACCTTGACTCTCGGCGGACTTCGCTTGCAACGACTGCTGCTGCGACACCGATAGCACCAGCTACAATAGGTGCGGTGGAATGGCTTGTGTCTCTATAAGCAGCCTCGGCATCGTGAAGCCCATGGTCGCTAACGCCTCCATGGTAACGCTGACCCTCACTGTATGCCATGTCCTTATAATAGTTACCTTTGTAATTTAATGACGCGTCCTTGGTCGATGAGTTTCTATCTCGGTAATATTCTGGCTCTCGTTCAATAGTAACAACTTTAGGAACGGAATCGTGACTTCGATGTCCTTGTGGTGAGATCTTTGGGGTTGGGAACGCATCATCAGCGACTTGAGATATCATAGGGTCAATTGTAGAAACGCTGGTAACCGCTGCTTCACTTCTCGCTCCCCTATCGTCGTAGCGACCTTCTGGGCGAGAGATGATATCTGGGAGATGGGCAGTATCAGAGCGAGGTTCTTCACGACGCTTCTCACATCTCTCCATTGGGGCTTCCTCTCGGGCATCATCACGTCGTTTGTCGCGTTTTCTCTCACGGCGCTCGTCGTCAGAGTATCGAGAAACCTCTTTTCTCCTTTCCTTCTCCCGCTTCTTGTCTTTTTGCTCACCACGATCAGGGCTATCATGCTTGACACGCCGACGTTCATCTTTACTTGCCTTCTTGTCGCTGTCCTTGCGCTCGGGATCGACCTGAGAATAATCACCACGATTATCCTCTCTTCGTCTTAGGTCTATACGAAACGCATCATCACGGTCATTCTCTCGGCGCTTGGAACTTACACGGGCAACTTTGTCAGGATCGTCCTCTCTTCGCTTGCCTTTCCGGTCGTCATTGCGGCTTGAAGCAATCGCAGCCCCTACAGCCATGCCTGCAACACCTGCCAAGGCAGCTTGGGCGACAGAATTGCTTTTCACATGAGAAGTTTTCTTTAATGTGCTGGGCAATTCCGATGTGTTGGAAAATGGTTCGTTATAAACACTCTGAGATACAGGAGTATAAGGCTGGGGTTGCAAGGGAGCAGGACCGGGTCTAGACGAAATATATGGCTCTGATCCAGATGCAACAGAATCTCTTGCAGCTTCAAATCTGCTAGGGTTTCCAAAAGATTGAACGGGAAATACATGTTTAAGCGACGCTTGCGAACCGCTGACACTTTCGTTGGGTACAATGGGTTCTGAATAGGTGTGATATTGTTGACCGAAGTCGCTCGAAGAAGACCATGCAACTTCTCCAAACCCAACAGGTCGATCGACAACTCCGTTGAGAGAGTTTTCCGGTCCGAACAGGTTAGGGTCGACAACGGTGCTCTTCCTGGACATCGGACGATGCTTCGCCTTACCCCACCACCCACCGGTGTCTTCGGCTCCAAAAGCCAATCCCGAATCAACACTATCTTCAGATCCGTCATCAGAAGCAGATTCCCACCCATCATCATCGGTGGTATCATAATCATGGATTGGCTTCGAACTTGCCAAACCGCGACTTGCTCCATAAAGAGCTCCTGCACCTGCGACCCCCAACGCAGCTGCTCCATAATGGTGACTGTTTTCCTTCACAGCAACAAGCTGCGAACGACTTCCGTTCCTACTTCTCAAATCATGTTTGTTCTGTTCCCTAGCAAGTTTTGCCAAACCCGCGCCCACAGCTAAAATCTCCGCCTCCGTATTACCACGTCGTTCCGTTCCGCTCACATTACCTTTTTTGTCAGAGCCACTGTGTCTTCCTCCGTCATTAATTCTGTGTCTTTCTCTTTCTCTATCGCTCCATCTCCCGCTGTCTCTGTCGATGGTCTTACCTGACTTCGACCTGACCCTCCTGAGCTTTGGTCTTTTGATGTATCCATTTCCATAGGCCAAATCACTATTGACGCTAGAACTGCTTGAATTGTTCAATCTAAATAGGCGATGGCTACGGCGTCTTCGCGCTTTTCGGCGCTCCGATGGCGCAGTGAAGAATGTTTTAATGCCGGCTCGGAGGTTGGGGAATGTACGCGAAATGTCAACCAGTTCAAAGCTCGAGCTTGAAGAGTTGGACGAGGAAAGGTAGGTTGTATGCGCGCCGTATGCGATATTATCGACGCCGCGTTCGAGGGGTATCATGGTCGTTGGTGGGGGCTCGACGCGCATTAGTTGCGGCTCGTTGTATACAATTTCTGAGGGTGCTCGGCGCGAGTCTCTCTCTCGCTCTTTTCGTCTGTCGCCCACTGAGCTTGAGCTGCCCGGACTGCGGCGACGCCGGTAGCTGCTATTATCCGCCATCATGATGGCAATTCCTTGTGGTTGTCGGGATTCGGGGGCAGAATCATTTGTAATGGTGGGTTGGCAGAGGTGTAGGTGTACTCGTACGGAAGAGGGTCGAGCAAGTGCGGGCGGGTGCGGGTGGCTCTTGTTGACTTGAGCTCAAGCTTACCTTACCCAGATATGGCCCCAGGTGTGGGTATGGATGTGAGATCGTGAGCAGTCAAAAAAATGGGTGTGGCTTGGCGCCTCTTGGCATGCGCCACACCAATCTCTCTGAGAGGTCTGTGTGTCTGTGTTATTTATTTTTGTTTTGCCACTGCAACAGCAACGGCTTCAGAAGCGAGAGAGGTTCAGCTCCGATTTCTCATGCCTATTACGGAGTAGCATATACGTATCAGAACCTTCGGAGTCGGCTTCAGAGTTGCATGCTACATGTACTCGAGTACCCCTATTTTCCCTCCATCTTGGACCAATTTTGCTATCAGTTGGAGTCAGTTGGAGTCAGTGGAGCGTCATTGATTTGCGCCAGGATTTAGGTCTGGACTCTGGCCTCAGAAACAACCTCACCCGACTGCAGCGGACAATGATTGCGTAGATGCAGAAGAGTGGATGGCGCTGTCGTGCTTTCCTTTTTTTGCCCACAACCCAACCTTGCTGCACAAATGTGTTGGCAATTCATTGGGTGGTGTGACGGCAAGCGGCAACAGTACTCGTAACACCCCCAACGCTGAAGAGATTTGAATTGCTTCTTAATGGAATTTATTGGCACAGTATCATCGTTGGCTCAAATTCTAGCCCGAGCTTCTATTTCCAAGTACTCGAGTAAGATACTCGTATAATAAACAGCTCCTTGGGTAGATTTCTATCAATTTGTTGCTGCCCCTCATCTCTGACCAAGCTTTTGACAAAAGCTGGGCATTGTCCGTAAATTTGTGCAACATCATGAATAAAGTCACTACTGAGCCCCATCATACTTCCAACATCTTGAACCTGATTGGCCTATTTTGGTGGACCAAGGCGGCAAGCCGCAAGTTGGGTTGGAACGCAGAGTTTCATGTGCATATCCGTTCTTGTTCAATTTCACAATTACGTGCATGCAAGAAAAAATCCAGAATCAGGCTCAGCCCTATTTGTGGACAGGTTGAGTACCTAGGTATTGTGTGTTCTGAGCTATTTCTGAGACATAGCTCAGAACACATTCTACATGGCAACGGGTTATCTTCACAGCATACAATTGATCTATAAATCAATGTTCCATATATCACTCTAGATATAAAAATGCGGCTAGGAGCACCTGGAAATTATTACTACGATACGACCATCCTCTATTATTCTGCCCACCCTCTCCCCCCTTCTCACGTAATTACGACATTCTGAGCGGATTCTATTAAGATGAAAGGGGAGAACTCTTCAACTGTAAAATTAAGGTACATGAGGGCATTGAATACCCTCAGATGACGCTAGTGCTAGTACTGCGCGAGTTGTTGAGTGAGTGGATAGTAAATATTTTTAATAGATTCTCGTTCAAGATTCCTGTGGTTTTGCGGGATGCAATCACAGGTCTGGCCCTTGAGCATAGTTTGGCACAAAACCAGACTAAGAAAGCACATAACAACAAAAAAGAAATACCAGTTTCCAGTCCAATTACGAGCCCAATTTTTTAGGGGTTTGGATAACTTGGATACTGGGGCCCCCGTACGTAGCAAGTAAACGAGGAAGCTCGTGGACCTTCTTGAGCTTGGTCCCAAATAGTTTGAAGTTTGCTTTAGGTTTTTATTGTGGCATTTCGGATACAGGTGGGAATACGAGACCCGCTAGTCTTAACCTAAAATAATACGAACCCTTTCCTTACTATTCCCTTAGTAAGTTAAAAGTAGTTAACGTTACTACAGTACGGAGTATAGACGTTATTGTTATAAGCTTCTTCTTAAGTACTGTGTTTACTTTTATAAGTAAGAATATTTTAGGAATAAAAGATCGGGACCTAAGGATTCATGGATTTAACCTGGGATATCCTTATATTAAGTATATTTTAGCGAGTTTCTCCTATATTATCCCCTCGTTGCTACATATGTGCTTTCCGACTTTTAGGTTTACGATTTCCTATTTAAGTGATAATAAAAATACGCCCTTCTGATGGCTTATCAGTCCTAAAAGGCAAAATTAAACCTATTACAGGTAAATTCTAAGACAAAAAGTAGACACGACCAACTTAAAAATCCAAACGTACATATGTAGCAACAAAGAGATAAACTAATCCTGAAATTCACCAAGAACATTCGCTAGGGACTGGAAAATGACTTTCTAAATACGGCTAAACTAGTATAGCTTGCTGAGTACAAGCTCATAGGTCATGACTAATACGAAACCATCTGAAACTGAAACCATCTGATACTGACCAAGAATTCCAACATAAGGAAAGTATAATCAGACCAGTTTGGCAACTTGCCATCTACATGCCCAGTGTTTAAAGTTTGGTCTGGTCTATATAGAGTGTTCTCCTCTCCCCGCGTTATTGAGAAAGTCAAAACACATCTGCTCCAACTTCTATAACAAAGAAGAACCTAGCTCTACACCAAAAACCTCTTTCCAAAATTATTGACTTGATCATCTATCCCACGACAAGAACGACAAATATGAAATTCATTATGCTTTCCTTAGCCTTAGCACTCGCATCTGCTAGTGTGGCATCAGCCGCACTTAGTGGATCAACAGGCAGCCCCAACACATGCAACCTTGCTGCATGCGCCCTGACGTGTACTAAACAGGTACGTAGGATAATCTGTAAGCTGAAGCCAAGTATTATCCTGACAGGATTTTAGCATAAAAGGCCGGTCTGCAACACAACATGTACATGTGTGTAACTTCATGACCAAGAGAAAGGTTGTTTGGGGTTCGTTGATTGTGGGAGATTAGGATGTAATCTTAGAATCAAGGGAGGATAAGTACGCCATTTATTTGGTGAGGCACTGAATGGAGAAAGACACTAGATGTCCAATCATTAATAGCTTGTGTGTTGAAAAGACATACTCTGCAATAAAACCATATACATCAATGCCATCGGCAGTACAGTAACCACCTGATTAAACTCTAAATGAAGCGGCTCCTTACAGTAGGTGGAGTGGACTCTCCATGACAATACTTGAATCCCCAAAAGTTGGTTTTGGGTTTTGGAAACTTACGCTTCTATACCAGGATCAGCATCAATATTACACGCTGGGCTTCTAATGTTTACCCTGGAGTCCTGCATTCAACCTCGATGATACAAATTATATGTTCAATGACTTCACAAATGGCGAGTTCGATATCTTCAGCGATAACTTCCTCTCCATTCCAGGCAACGGATCCCCAGAGAAGAGATCAGCAAAGCGGCCCCGTGTAGATCGTGTAAGATCGACCAACATCCTTTCTGAAATCTCAAATCGCGAGAATGCTAATAAGACACCTTCCTTTAAGCTTACTCCGAGTCTTATAGCTTTAGTCTTCGGCTCACCTCTTAGATTTGGACCCATAGATTCGCCTAGTAAATTACTTAACCTCTCATCGCTAACTAAGATCCCTTCACCCAACGTTAATCTCGACGCCTTTGATCTTCCCCACGATGACTTCTTTAGTAATAAGTTCGTGGCTGATGACGACCTGAATGATTTCGCCGGTGTCGACATCATACAGGGATTCTAGAAGATTGGTGCCGGTGGACAAACCTCTCGTAGTACGCCCAAGCCCATGCTTACTTAGTGAAGTTGCCATCAATCACGATATTGGTGACATTGATCAAACCGAAAAGGTTAGTTGATATGGGAGCAGTACTTCTGATGACCAATTGCTCTCCAGCATTATTAAGAAATCATAGGTCCACACTACCATCCATTTTCATCATGATCAAGTGGTAGGAGAGTCAAGACAGTCATGCTCATCGCCGACGAGGGCCCGCGAGAGAGCCCGCGAGAGAGAGTGAATATACCAGGTCACGAGAAAAGTGGAGCGCGCACTAAACGACCTTCAAGTACCTAATTAAGACGATTCCTGTCGCCTTCGGGCACTGTGGAGGCGACTGTGAGGAATCGTGCAACGGTACGATTTGTCTCCTTTCGTTGAAACCGATTCTTGCGCTAGCGGCTAGACAAGTAATCATCCACTTCCAGTCTTCATGACTTTAAAGGCAAAAGGTATGCCCCCTTCCACGAACTTCGCTGAGGACTAGATTAGTTAGAGATGTAGGACGGGAGGGTCCGAACTCTTTTGCCACTTGAAAATATTATTTTAGAGTTTTTTTTTAGATTTTTGGACTATTTGGGAGTTGTGCTAGGCCACAGCTTGCGCGCGCCACTTAATTTCTTTTTGAATATATTCACTCACTACCTACCTACCTCTAACCGTCTGAGTCCGAAGCTGCGCACTCCAACACCGCCTCCACAAGTGGCCGGAATACCACAGGTTCACGCGCAATCAAAACTACCCATGCTTCTCCAGCGTCTGAAAAGATTCTAGTCAATCCTTTGTAAACATCCCATTGAACTCAAGGTGGAACTTACCCTGATATGTTTTTGTTGAGCCCAACGTTTTTTGTGGAATGCAGACGTGGGATTATATATTGAGGGGGGTTCTTGTGTTTGGCTGTCAGAAAATAAGGTGGCGTTTACAGTGATTACCTAAGTTCCTAACCTAATTCTTCATTTCAGAAAGCTACCGCCTATCAAACCTTTGAAGGGGGGAGGAGTTACACATTCTTTGAAGTTTCCTTGAAGATTTAGGGTGTCAACAAACTGCAATTCTTGCAAGGTAACATCTGTAAGTCATGTGGAATCGAAGTCTCGAATAGCAGCTCAAAGTTTTGTGCATTTGATGTGTCCATTTCGTTGGCCACTCCAATCTCTTAAGAATGGTTTCTTTTGGTCCACATGTGTTTTGGCCATTTTGCTCTTGCTCGCTGCCCAAAAGATATGTACTGTAGCAATCTTTGAGTTACCAAGAATTTTTTCAACCCAGGGACAATCAAAGTTCCTCGAATTTTAGAGTTATGAAAAGACTGCCATTGACCATCGTACATCCCTCTAATCTTGTGATTATACCCCTTTGATTTTTGAATATGCTCTCCTCAGAGTTCAAAGTACAGACAGTCCATTGCCAACTATCAGAGCCTAAGATATGTTCAGTCAATATTGTAGTTAGATTTACGTTATCTTGAAATTAGCCAGTAGAAGCAGTGCCAGAAAATCCTTTCAATCCCGATGCTCGAATAAAAGACATTGTGGGTTTCCTCGATATATCTTCACAAGAACTGGAGCAAAGAGTGAAGATATATGATGATCATCCATATATATATATATGGTTGGCCATAGCTGACGAGGACCAACGGTAACCCAACATACTTCAGCATTTGCGACCACAGCACCCACCGTCACCTACATGGTATGATGTGGGCGGAGGTATGCCTAGATTATGGCTGTGTTCTTCTCCGTGTCATTAGTGATATCTTCCTTGGTGTTGGTGGCTGGAAATTAACAACAGTAATACTAACATTTGCAGTAATCACCAGCAGCAGGTACCATAAGAGTGGGCGCCAAGAACTATCATTCACTCGCCAGTAATTCTTACTCCGCATCAATGAAGTATTCACGGAAGGCCTGAATTCTCCCAAGATTATAAAATGGGAGTTTGCGTTAATGACAATGTTTTTAGTGGAGAAAACAGTATTTCAAGAATTGTCACGAGCATGAGTTCTAGCGCCACTTTGTGAGTCTCTCCCCTTAAACCACTTAATAGTGTTGGCTTGGGTGATGGCGAAAACAATACTGCAACAAGAACCCAACGACAGACTTAGAGCAAACCCTTATAAGTTATACAACTCATGGATATTAGGAAAAGTTTCACTTATTGCGCCATTCCCTCCATGCCACACATGTATGTTTCGGCTTTTAGGCTTGCGGTTTCCTATTTGGTTGACAATTTTCTAAAAATAAGCCCGCTTTGTAGCTTATCTGTACCAAGAGGTAAAATTGAACCTATCGTGAGTAAATCAAACAGCTTCCTTGACTAAAAGTGGATATGATAAACCCAAAAATGTACATGTGTGGCATTGAGTGGATAACAGCTGAGGTGGGTTGCGGAAGGTTGGATTGTCTGAGAATTGGGAACCGCCTGGTTTGCTTTGGGCACGCGTTACACGCACATTTACCTGCAGCCCAGATCACTCCAACATAGCATGGAGTGACCTTGTTGTAAGCTGAATAGCGAATTTCAAAGAGGTAGAGGTCGTTCTATTCAACTTAAACCTCTCACTTCGCAGCTAACCCAAAATAATAGTTAAGCAAGCTTTTCTTGGCTGTAAACCTAGCTAAAGGCGAATGTAACCTTATGAAAGTATCAACAATGGAAATTTTTATCCCAACAATAATGGGGCGAACCTTGCGACGAATGAGATGTTGGCTGCAATCGGAATAGCTGTGAGATGGACCAGCATTGTCGCTGGTGGCACTGTGGCAGGTATCGTTACAAATATGATAGCTGGAGCCATTGGAAATGGGATAACGGTCATAACCAAGCTTACAATAGCCTCGCACATGTAGAAGTTGTGGAATTGTATGAAACCCAGTAATCTCATAACGATGTTTTTTCTCTACCATGATACAGGGCAGCAAGTGCTTTTGGTCGATGATACGCAAGCTTGCTGGTTAAAATTGAGAGCAGCACCAATCTCAAACCTTGATTTGAAGAGTTACTGGCTGAAAGGGGCTTGGTTGGAATGCAACCAAATTCCCATACTTGATTCAAATAAAAGTCTACCACGCTTTCACTCAACTCAGCTCAGAAGTCATTTTAACAAAATGCTCCTCAGTAATGTCATCAAACTGTCATTGAAGAAGCAAAACGTTTATATCATGTGCTTTCCAATGACGCAGCAGAAGTTTAGGCTTGAGAACATCTCCCTACACAGAAAGATGAATGCTAATGAATGAGTCGAGAATACGAAAGTCAAAGCAGAAAACAAAGACAGTTGCTTGGAATCGCACTATCAAAACATAGTATGCTAATTTCAGAGGTACGTGGAGCTTTTTCCTTCTCTACAGGTTTCAAGCAAAATGTAAACGTCTATGAAGCATTGTGCCAAAGAAATCCGATGTGTTAACAATTCCCACCACCTTAAGTCCACCAGCATAGGAGTTTCTAAGGGGGGGGGGAGAATACGCATCCCCATTTACTACATGGGGTGCTATTAATGAAACTGTTGATCAGGGCCTTCCCGTAGGCTACGCTTACAACACCTGCTTGAATAGCCCTCTATTTAATTCCCACTCTCATCTACAATTATTCAGACCACTTTTGCCCACCTGAACTCTGGAATATCCATCCCTGTCTGCTGGCTTGCAGAGGACTGGGAAAAAGCTCAAAGACATGGGAGCACTGTTCAATGCGCCGGACGAACACAGCGATTTAGCTTTTTACGTAGTACAGAGAGACCCAATCAAAAAGGCGCCAAAATCAAGAGTGCATTAGAATTTGATTTGACCACAGAGTTCAAGAACACCCCCAATTCTACTGGTGCTCGTCGTAGCGTTGTCAGAGTTGGGCTCAGGCTCAGGCTAAGAGCCTGTGTTAGAGCAGAGATGTAACAGAAGTGGTTATTACTGCACATAGCTAGGCGCTAAGACGACGTTATTCTAAAGCCTCGCACAATCAAAATAGTCGTATGAATGGTTTAGAATAATCAATACTTTGCACTTTTCCTGATGCCCAGCCTCTACCCAGTGAGAGGCTGGTGATGGCCTCTTTGGAGACTCTTTGAAACTTGTTAGTCGAAACTTTGAAACTTATCAAAGCATGAATCTTGGGAGTTATAGGATGGACTTGGGAGTTCATTTGAATTTTTGTGCTTTGTCTGATGTTTGGGATGGAGGGTTTATCATACCTGTCCTAGAGTTACTACTTTTTACTTTTTACTACTTAAGTACTGTAAGTACTGTAAGCTTTGTTTCAAATCAAATATGTCGCTTAGCAAACCATAAAGCGCAAGATTTATGGGGCTGTAGTTCATTCAGGGCGAAGTATAAACCTGTCATGTACATGCAGAAAAATTGTTTCGCTACGCTAGGCATTCAAGGGGCCAGTACAGCACTCGCCAATAACCCCGTAAGGCGTGAATGTGAGTACTGGTAGACTACAGGTACTGGTCTGATAATCTCATCAATTATGCAGATAAAACTCCTCTCTTGGTACTTTATTCTTCCTGGCTACAGGTAGGTAGATACCTTTCCATGTTTAGATAAGTTTGAGGGTTTGAGAGCATACTATGCGCCTTCAGCATCTAGCTAAAATGCGTTAAGAAAATTCACCTAGCGACCTAACTTAAGTATGCTCAAACTTGATAACTGGTTGATAAGACTGGTATATTCGTTCTCCCAGAATTGTGGCCAGGAAGAAAATAAAGTATTCTAGTAGAAACGTCACTATTGGTTTGGCGCCCTTTATGGAGTCAATGGTGTTGTCAATGCAAAGGCCATAGTATATTATTAGAATATTAGATGTACACACTGAGTAGAGATGTTGAAGTGGCATGCGTGTGTGCCAGAATAACATAACGCTATTCACTCGTCTATAGTGCATAGCAACACTGGACTTAATCTCAAAAGTAATACAGGTGTTATATATGAATTTTGTATTTTTAAGATATCAAGTTGAAACAAAAAATGTACAATGTGGTATTTTATCCCTCTATATGACGATCCCCAGAAGCCCTGCGCAAAACTCCAGATATATCCCGATCCAAAATACTTATTCACAAGAAATGGAATATTCACTGCTATGCTACCCAATTCGTTATGCTCTCTTCGTCTTCAGGTCTTTACTGCATCTGTATGTCTTGGGTTATCCCCAGCTGGTGTTCTCGATTCTGCCGGCTTTGTTTCGATCGCTGGTGGTGCTACGAGGACTAATGGAGGGGAGGCTGTTGGAGTCGGACTAGGATTACTCGGCGATGATGTGTCTGCCGGCTTCGACTCGCCCTCCTTTTTCTCGTCTTTTTTACTCTCAGTTCGGTTGTCTTCAGATTGGTGGTGTTCTGGCTCCTTTGGCCTTTCTTTCTGAATCTTCGCACAATTTTCTAGCACCTCCTTCTCACGATTTTCCTTATCTTCCTTTTCGCGTTGCAGCCTTTCTTTTTCTTCCTTCGCGAATTTTTCTTCTAGCCATTTATTGTGCTCCGCGATCTGTTTGTCCTTTGCTTCTTGAGGAAGAGCATCCCAGTTGGCCACATTCTTGTCCCATTCATTAACGCAGTCTGGCGTCCAATTACACTCTTCAACCATTCCGTATCCTGGATGGCTGTATCTTGGATGACGGGAAGGCCACAAAGAAGCGTGGTAGTGATGTCTGACGAGAGCCTTCGTAGGCTCTGGGTCTTCGGAATGGGAATGCCCTTGGTTAGCGGCAAATGTTTGAACCGGAAGAACCAAGATGTCTCCTACGAGAGTCGATTCATTCATGCGGTGGAAGCGCGTCCAGGGCGGTTCTTTACCAACCTGGATGGCCATCTCTGCCAGCACAGCAGTAGTGAAAGCCGAAGGTCCTGTACCACTTAAGACCTCATCAAAATTCAGCTCGATTTCGGCCACACCCTTCGATTGCTTGTTAGCCATTGCCTCGATCCATGCCACAACGTTGTCGATCAGTCGTAACATTACTGGGTGTTTTGGCTTCGCCATGATTGTCCATTGGCAGAATGATTGCGATTTTGGGCCGAGGATTTTATGCTTGTTCCAGTCTGGCTCATCAATCTCAACACTGATTACCAAACCCACATCTCCCTCGTTGTGAGGCTGTTGAATCCAAGTGTCGACTGGTTGAACTGCCTCCACGTCGATATCCGCATAAACTCCGCCCTCCACATACATAATCAGGTACCGTAGCAGATCGGCTTTGATGATTCTCGCAGTCAGTGTGCGGTACATGTACACCACATCAAGACGATTGAGACCATCGGGGCCGAAATTTCTTTCCACATAATCCATATCGTTGCCGTCGGTCAAAACTTCGTATCGATGGCCAGGGTTTTTTACTGGCCAAGTTCGGGCTCGACCAGAGTCTCTCTCATCGAATTCGAGTGGATCGACTTTCCAGGTTTGCCATATTTTCTTGGGGAACTTGGAATTGTTTTTTGCATATAATGGTGATTGAGGCCATACTCGCTTCCAGATGCTGGACGGCTTCAGAGAAGACGCGTCCCCTGAATAAGAGTTGAAAAAAACTAAAGCAATGAAAATGCAGGCGAAATAGACGGGAAGTGCTCGACGTATCTGCTTCGATGGTCGGCCAGCAAATATAGAATTGGTGACCTGCATATTTGTGTCTGCTAGACTGCTAAGGCAGATAACAAAGATTCCAAAAGCAGGAGCAGGAGAATTCGGTGCACACTTGGACACTTGTGGGAGGGGAGGGGGCTCAGGGAGTTTTATCAGACTTGACAGGCACCATTTACTTTTCCGGAGTGCCCACCTTCGTTACTGGGAAGGGGTCCTTGCCCAACTGTCAGTGATCTTCCGAGTTTAAATTGGGACCCGTAATGAAAACCTGAACCTGTCGCATCGAGAAGTTTGAAGTGTTGGACCGTTGGTTGTTATCACAAGCAGACAGGGGCAAGGCTAGTAAATTTAGGATTTAGCTCCAAGGTGGAAGGCCTCGGTGTAAACAACGGTCAGGGGAAGGATGGCATTAATTCCCACCTTCATGCAGAATCCATCCATTCGGCCCCTTCCAATATATTGGTGGCCACTGGCACTGGCACTGGCACTGGCCTGTTAAGCACTTTGGCACTGAGGATTGGCCAGTCACTGGGCGTCAGTAAGCTTGCCCCTGACCATGTGTGGCGTGGACGTACTGTACCAAAGTACTCGCTTCACTCAGGGCCTAAGGCGAGGTAAACGGGTTTACAGACTTACGTAGGTAGAGTTTGGGGCGATGGCTTTACTACTGGTACCGACCGGTACACCGTACAGTACAGTACAGTACACGTCCTTCGAAGTAGGTTTGCCATTTTCTTAGTTTGTTTTCCCGAGACGACTTTCACTTCGTGGCCACTTGGTGTGTATCAATTGCTCGCATCGGTCGGTTTATGAAGCATTGAAAGATTCATCCCTTATAATTATTTTACTCCAAATTCCAATGTACTCCGAAGCCCCGTAGTGGCAA
Organism: Hymenoscyphus linearis; assembly: GCA_900536425.1. Classification (NCBI taxonomy): domain Eukaryota; kingdom Fungi; phylum Ascomycota; class Leotiomycetes; order Helotiales; family Helotiaceae; genus Hymenoscyphus; species Hymenoscyphus linearis. Next base: position 47,251 of record UNPR01000097.1, read on the forward strand.
AAACTTTCTGGTGTTCACCTCGGTACTAGTGTGCTAAACTGTCCGTGGCATTCTTCTATCTCCAATCAGTTCCTGTACAGACTGTACTCCATACAGTACCGCAAGAGCAGTCCAATGGAATTCCATGCTACCGTACTCGTATCATCAAGCTACGCCGCCTTAGATCGCCTTCGGGAGCGGGGTATCACCATTCGAGGTGTCTTCTCCGTCTTTCATTGTCAATGGAATCGTACGAAGCACTTGATACTTCTAATTCTGTCATTTCAGCACTGTTGTTTGTGGGTTCCGTGTTCACGGGAGTCGTTCGCCCATGACTTTTTGAAACCAAACAAGGCCAGATTGTTGCCTTTTACCCGTTACACTAAGTTCACTAACTTCCTCTTGCATACAACGCATTGATAGACATACTCCGCTCCCCAAGTGGTCTAACTCCCATCTAACGCTGGGTGTGGCGTTAGCGAGGTACAGGTACCACCAGTACAGAACGCCCCTTTTCTATTCGAGGAAAGGGTCTTGGCTGATATATGGGGGGTCCCGGGGGTGGTATCCATGCGTTATGTTATGGCACATTGGCAAGGGACCTAAGCTAAGGCACCTTACGGAGTGTAGCAGAGCTGCACCTCCTTTTTTTTTGGATTTCTCGAAACAACCCTTGTTCTGTTCTCCATCCAAACTCTCGGGGGGCGCGTTGTGAACACTTCTTCTTCTCATGTTCTTCTTATTGTGATTACTTTGCTTCTTCTATCCCCATCAACTGGCCACAGTGCCCCCTTAGCATCGACAAAAACACCTACTTTCGAGCACGCAAAGCCATGGTGCAGACAAACGACAGGATATTGGACGAGGAGATGTGGGGAGGAGAAAAACATCAGCCAAAATCATCATATCTACGCGGCGCGATGAAGGGATTTATAGATGTGATCCGACCAGCGATCATGGTCAAGGGACCACGAAAACAGCTTATGAGCACTTCTTATTTGGATGGATTGAGAGGATGGGCAGCATTTATGGTCTACTGGCAACATCATCAACTATGGCCACGGACACTGATTTTTGCTGATCAAAATTTCGAGAACGGTTTTGGATACATGGACCGATACTTCTTCGGCGCATTTCCCGGGATTCGATTGTTCTTCTCTGGTGGCCATTTTGCAGTTGCCATCTTCTTTGTCATCTCTGGATATGTTTTATCCGCCAAACCGATTCGATTGATGTACGCCGGCGAACACGAGAAACTCGGCCAAAATCTTAGTTCCGCTCTATTTCGACGATGGATTCGACTTCATATTCCGGTCATCGGCACGACTTTTGTTTACATGACTTCGTGGCATCTATTCGGCATTTGGACAGTGACTCCGGTTCATCAACGAACATATCGTGAGGAGCTTTGGAAATGGTATGTTGAAATGAAGAATTTCACGTTTGTGTTCAGAACTGGCGGCGAATCTTGGCTCACCTACAACTTCCACGCTTGGTCTATCCCAGTCGAATTCCGCGGATCAGTGATCGTTTATACGGCGCTTTTGGCATTTTCCAGATGCACTCGAAATGCAAGACTTTGGTGTCAAGTTGGACTCATGTTTTACTTTATGTACATTGTGGATGGATGGTTCGGTACAATGTTCATCTCGGGAATGTTCCTTTGCGAATTGGATTTCCTGGCCACACAAAACAATCTACCAAAATGGATCTCGAACTTGTCGAAATACAAAGTGAAGGGTTCCTATATCCTGTTCGTTTGCGCTGTCTATTTAGGAGGTTGCCCGTCTCACGGTTCGGATATTCAAATCATTCGTGATTCGCCGGGATGGTACTGGCTGTCCTGGTTCCACCCTCAAGCGAATATGGACCCTAAATGGCTGTTCCTATGGACGGGAGCTTTTATGATGATGATCGCGATTCCAAATTTGAAATGGTTGAAAGGGTTCTTCGAGACAAGATTCTGCCAATATCTTGGTCACATTTCATTTGCGCTCTATCTAACTCATGGGCCCGTCCTTTGGTTGTTAGGCGACAGATTGTACAGTGCGACCGGCTGGCATAGAGAAGGCAACCTCATTCACACACCAAACTGGGTCGACGCATTCCCACTCAGCAAGGAGGGTCCGCTTGGATTTGATGTCGCATTTTGGGTACCGCAGATATTTATATTGCCGTTTACTTTGTGGATGGCGGAGATAGTTACGAAGGTCTTCGATGAACCCAGTGTCAAAATTGCACAATGGTGTTACAGGAAGACGCTGGCACCAGCACCAAAGTTGTAAACATCTTTTTACAGGCGTCCTGGTTGTATTTACGGCGCACATAGAAACGAATTTCGAAGAATACATAATTTCCAGAAAGCATCATTGACCCCATTCCGTGCCACAGGTCCCAGGAGATCTTAAAGCTGAACTGTCAGATCTTCTGAGCGGGAGCTGGCCCGCTTGGTGAGCCATCTAATCTCCTTCCCCGCCACTTGGAATCTTCACAGGCCATCCGGAAGCAATGCTAAAACGGGCAACACGGCCGTACAGTGAACGATGAACGTCATCGGAATAAATACCGAAAAGGGGTATCAAATCCGAATCGAGAATACAGAGCCTTCTTCAACCAATTTGCACCGAGAAGCTGACAATGATAATGACCAGCACCAGCACCAGCTACTCCTACCTCGAAAGAACCTGGGGGTTTGTGGGGAAATGGGGGGTAAGATTGCAATTCTGTATCATATGGTGGATCTGTAAAAGACCCCTTCAAACGCCATTCCGCCTTTTAGGGTAGGCCGAGGGGCGAGACGCTGTAAGGCTAGGGGCTAGGGGCTTGCAGCTAATAGCTGCCTCTGTCTGTAAGTGCTATTACGTGCAAACCCTTGTAATAGCCGAACTATAAAAGTACCTCGATACGTCCAGAAATGAGAAATGGTGTCGTCTATGATCGAGTTTCTATATGCTACAGTAATCTTCCGTTTTAGTCCAAATCAATCTCCTTTCGTCCTAAATAACACCAACTGTAAAACACTGCTCCGTAAGGCGGCTCCTAATTTGGTCAACGCCCCGAAGCTTGATTCCCAGCCATTTACTGCAGTACTCCGTAACCTGCACCTACATATGCAGCCCCCTCGACGTGGCTGAGCCTTGATCATCCAAGTTTTAAACAAATACATATTATGTGGAAAGGGGTGCGACTATCCAAATTGATAGATCTCTGCCTTAGGACGAGATCAATTTCCTTATCTATAATCTTCTCTCATTTCCGGATTTGATAACACCTGAAGGATTCTTGGTGTTACTGTATATCGTCATATTACCCCAGCTGTGCTGTGTTGTCCACGGAGGCCCCGTTTAACACGAACCTCATTTGTGGAGTTGGAATCGGCGCTTGCCACTTGGCGGTAGATCAAGCTACTTCCAAGTACTTTCTAGAAATGGACAAAAGCTCGGCGTTTGCCAAAATTTGTTGCTGTTCGAGATGTCGGCGTCCTGGGAATCTTTTTTATAGACTTCGCTGGTCTTCGGCAAATCCCAGACCTTTTGGTGGACGAACAATTGTTTCACGTCAGCTCGGTAAATCTTACGGATAAATCTTACGGGGCTTGGTATCCATGTACTTTGTAGAATTGTAGATATAAGCCTCATGTACAGGCCTCAATTGGTATGCACGCTGCTGCAAGCGTAGTGAGCGTAATGTAATCGTTGTGGAGAGGGTAGGGGGACTCTGTCTGCTATCTCTCGTATCTTTTGTCATAATCCCACGGAGTATGTAATGTAGCTTGGCACATGGCTGAAGCGAATGGCTTCCCTGACTTCCTCGTATTATTGATACGCGTAGCTTTTTCTCTACTCTACTCTACTCTACACAGTACTTACCTGACGAACTTACGAAGCACTTGGTTACTGGTAGGTTGATTATTGATTTATACGCTGGTTGTTAACGTGTTTTTCTGTTTCGTGTGGTGGTCAGCGTGGTGCGAATACAGAGGACCAACTTTAGCCAAAGTTACGCTGGAGATGACAACCGCTTTGGGATGTTCACTTCGGTATTCCCCATCCTCCAACAATGCGCCCGTCACCCCCTTTTGAAGAAAGTCGAGTCGCCTGGTGGCGGTTGGTTGGGTGGAGCTTTCTTCAATTGAGTTTCCTTGATCTTGACCCCTGAACAAATCATCCTTCCTTTCCACAATTCAATTAGCTGATTGGTTGACGTTGCGGTGCCCCCCTATTCTATCCCGCAGGAGGCGCTTAATATTTGTTTTATTATTATTTTACAGGCAGGAGGGACGTTTGCCAGGCTAGGCACAATGGTTCTATCCCGCAGGCGGCCGTCATTGACTTCTCTCCTACGGTAGTAAGGCTCACAAAGGCATACAGGTACAGTAGTCATGTTTCCTGTTAATTTCCTACATATTACGCGCCAGGTTCTTGCAGATGTGCGATTTCGTGTGCGATTCGTTCCACACCATGGACTTTGCGGATATGTTCATATCTCAATTTCGGCTTTTCCATCAAAAATCAGAGCCAAGCGTAGATATCAAGTTCTCTCGTTGATAGCAAATAGAAGAAAAGCATACTCCGTATTGTCGCCTAGATTAGTCGACTTGTAGAAACAAACAGAGTCTCCGTCCTGATCAAAGTAGTATATTATTGATTTAGGGCGAGGACTAGCTAGCACAATTGACATGAATCGCTTATGGTTTTAGGTTTTGTTCGCTTTCGTTTGCTGTTCACTTTCTAGTCTGACTATTCATGGGTTAGGAACTTCAATTTTCCTTTCGCAATTTTGTAAAGGCAGTCTCGCAGGCAAATTCATCTACCTTTCTCTTATGTATGGCGGTAACTGGCTCATTTGCCCTTGAGTAATTGCAGATACCTCTATTACTCTCTGATCAAGTGGAATTTGACTCACTTGCCCCTTTAGTTAAGGAAAATTGAGTCACAAATTACTACAAAGAAGGAATGCTTTAGCCAGTCAGCGTTCGCCCTGTTCATGAAATGTTTGCATCTCTTTTTTGAATGAATATCTACTACAACTTTTGATGATATGGCAGGTTGAATTGTAACACCTAACTTATATAAATAGAGACAGATATTGCTGAGTAGTAGCCTAAAATTACTAGTTAAAAGAGCTGTTTCTAGTACTCCGTAAGTATAGTAAGGTGAGGGCGCAAGGGTAGTCATTGTTTGGAGCACCAAAATCAGTAAATGGCCTGGGGAATAGGAAGTGAATGGCTCAGAATTAGTTTAATTTGTTTTTATAACCCTTGTTGTATCTCAACTAAGCCTTATTTTATACAGGGGTGGTGGAGTCAATCGCTGTACACAAAAAGCAACCCGTCGCTTGTAGAGGTAGTATGTTTCAATACTGGCGTTGGACCTTGTATATTAGTGTGATAGCCAAAAGTAAAAATATGGTTTGAAAACGTGTTTTTACAGAAACACTGACCGTTTACAAGTACAAGAGATATAAAATGGTGCGCAAGTGGGTAGAACAAACGGTGTATTCTTAGGGTATAAAGTACTAGCTAGTAGTCTTGGATATTAAATAGACTATTGATGGCTGAGAACAACGTGCTATCCTGCCGATTCACTGTACAATACAAATAAGCTTAACTTTTAACACCGTAGAACAAAGACTAGAAGTGAAGCTTGTCTGAAGTGAAGGCTGTTATTGGTAATAAAGTGACAAAAGTGAAGACTATTAAAGTGAAGTCTATAATAAAGTGAAGAAGTGAAGAAGTGAAGAAGTGAAGAAGTGAAGAAGTGAAGAAGTGAAGAAGTGAAGAAGTGAAGAAGTGAAGAAGTGAAAAAGTAAAGAAGTGAAAAAGTAAAGAAGTGAAGTATTTTAGAAGTGAAGACAGTTAAAAGTAAAGTCTATAAAGTGTAGTTTATAGTAAAGTGAGGTCTATAGAAAGTGAAGCTTGCTAGAAGTGAAGCTTGCCTAAAGTGAAACTTGTATAAAGTGAAGGCTGTTTTTAGTAAAGAAGTAACAAAAGTGAAGCGTTTAGGAAGTGAAGACGTAACAAAAGTGAAGACTATTAAAGTGAAGTATAATAAAGTGACGTTTGTATCTTTACTTTCGACAAGCTTCACTTCTTATTAGTCTTCACCTTTAACAAGCTCACTTTTGACAAGCTTCACTTTCGACAAGCTTCACTTTAGACATCTTCACCATTAACAAGCTACACTTTAGACAAGCTTCACTTTAGACATCTTCACCATTAACAAGCTTCACTTTAGACAAGCTTCACTTTCGACAAGCTTCACTTTTGACAAGTTTCACTTTTAACAAGCTTCACTTTAGACATCTTCACCATTAACAAGCTTCACTTTAGGCAAGCTTCACTTTCGACAAGCTTCACTTTTGACAAGTTTCACTTTTAACAAACTTCACTTTAGACATCTTCACCATTAACAAGCTTCACTTTAGACAAGCTTCACTTTCGACAAGCTTCACTTTCGACAAGCTTCACTTTAGACATCTTCACCATTAACAAGCTACACTTTAGACAAGCTTCACTTTAGACAAGCTTCACTTTCGACAAGCTTCACTTTAGGCAAGCTTCACTTTCGACAAGCTTCACTTTTGACAAGTTTCACTTTAGACATCTTCACCATTAACAAGCTTCACTTTAGACAAGCTTCACTTTCGACAAGCTTCACTTTCGACAAGCTTCACTTTAGGCCCAACTGATCACCACGTGAAACACCTCATAACCCACTTCTCTCCTACAATTGCACGTCTGAGAAAATTGTCACAATTATCTCAGGCCTCACGATCCACGGGTTCAGAAGGGAGCCCTGAGACTTTAATTAGTCTGAATCCAAGAAGTTTTAATAGGGAAAATTTGATCCTATCCACGCTCGCCATATGCGCGCACACTGCTCGCTCATAATGCTATGCTGGAGATTGGAATAGAATCTGAGCGTACTCTAGGGAACAAGAATTTTGTGATTTTTGTGAGTAGAGGTTGTTCTATGGCAGTCTTATAGATAAAATAAAACACCTTAAGGGCTCTTAACTTTATTAAGCTCAATAACGCTTTACTACTTCGCCTACTACTATTTATAGATAGAGCCTTTATAAACTTATGCAAGAAAGCGCCACTTAACTTAGCTCTCAAGTGATAGCGCTCAAACCACCGCCAACCACCCCTTCAACGTAGACATCAAACCTCCATCCAAGTCTCTTGATAAGGAAAACGAACCAGATACATTTATCAACCAAATAATCACCATCCAACATCACCCCGCACCCGCACAGTAAGAACCACGAAAGACAGGTACACGAAGACAGGAACTACCGAACTACCCAAGAATGCGAAAATGCTGATAAAAAACCATAGCTAGTATTATACACTATTCCCTTTTCACCCGTTTGGTTCTTCATCAGGTTATTCAATGACAGCGCAGGAATTGAATTAAATAGCTTGATTAGTAGAGCTATAATCACGTCAAATCACTCGCCGTTTTCGGATAAAATAGAGACGAGAGACGATTATGCACGATTTCATTCCGCCTTTCTATGATCGGATTTCGGAAGTTTGATGTGATGGGCTGATCTCATAAATGCGAAAGTCTTGATAGAAAAGAATCTCCTACTTGAAGTAGATTAATTATGACTGGTAAACCCGCAGTTCGGATGTAAAAATATATCTTTCTGACAAGAATAAGCGAGGTTTTTTATTCTATACTCCGCTCCCTCCTAATCTAATCCGGAGGGAGCGGAGTAAACCACCAATATGTGAGCGGCAAATTGAGCTAATCTATCTAGCTCCTGGTATCTATCATTAAGAGCGGAATTTCCCCCAATATCCGTACAGGACAATAAAGTACAATCCATATTACCTCACGCTCCACTCCAATTCCCCATCCACCACCCAATTCTTCATTTCTCACACTCACCTGTCCAGAGCCTGACTCTGACACATCTGCCAATACACCCCTCTACTTCTAACAAGCTCCTCATGCGTCCCCTTCTCAAGCACCCCCCCAGTCCCAAGCACAAAGATTACATCAGCCCTCTGCACACTTGCCAGCCGATGCGCAACAGTAACCACCGTCCTGCCCTTCCCAACCCTCTCAAAAGCCCTCTGCACCGCCCTCTCACTCTCACTATCCAAACTACTCGTCGCCTCATCCAACAATAACACCCTCGGATCCCGAATAACTGCCCTCGCAATACCCAATCTCTGTTTCTGGCCACCACTTAAAGCAATCCCCCGATTTCCAACATCGGTATCGTATCCCTCAGGGAGCGACATAATGAAATCGTGGATCTCGGCGTCGCGACAGGCCTGATGGAGTAACGAGGTTGGTGTATCGGAGGGAACTCCTAGGAGGATGTTCTCACGAATGGTGCCTTGGAAGAGGGTGCATTCTTGGGAGACGAGGGAGACCTTTGAGCGGTATTTGGCGGTGTCGAGGTCGGTGAGGGCGGTGCCGTTGATGAGGATGCTGCCTTTTTGGAGGGGGTAGAAGGCTTCTAGGAGAGAGATTATGGAGGTTTTGCCGCAACCGGAGGGGCCTACTATTGCTGCAAATTGGCCCTTTTCAATCTAGTATCATGTTAGTAAGAGACCTGTTCATTATTCTGCACACACTATAAAATGTCCTTTTGCTAAAAGGTTGGTACAATTGGCTTAATTGTCCCAGCGTACTTGGGTAATTGAAACGTCACAAGTGTCAATTATTCCAAGGCATTCACATAACTAATTCAGTTGTGCGACGCTTAAAATCACGTTGTGATATCAAGATCGTATTTAGAGCAATGACCACCTCGCTTACCTAGCCGAGAAACCAAAAACCTGGAGGGCCGGAGGAAAACTGGAAGGAAAAGGATGACATACCGTCAGATTCAATCCCTGAAAAATAGGCGTATCTCTCGTGGGGTATCTAAACCAAACATTCTGAAGCTCAATCTTCACACCCCCCTCCGTATCCTGCATCTCCAAATTCTTCCTCGCTCCACTCTGAGGACGAATTCGGAAGCTGAGGATTCGATTCGCGGCCGCGGCAGCTTGTGCCATATTGGGCCCGAAAGAAAGCATAGAACCTGAGGACTCGGAGCCGTTGACTATCGCTATATACACGACGAAGAATTGAACGGGTCCATATTCGAATGTGGAAAGTAACCTTCCCTAAATTTGGCAGGAAAGGGTTAGTCTAAGCGATGAGGGATAAGGGGTGGGTCACTTACGCCGTAATAGAAGGTAAGTGCCATGCAAAGTAAGGAAACACTGTCACTGGCACTGAAAACTAGAGTCGTCCATCCTGCCTTTTTAAACGCTTTGTCGACATGATCCTGCAATAGAGCCGAGTATCGCTTCGAAATCATCTCTTCTAGAGTTAAAGAAGTAACGGTTCGAAATGCACCGATGGATTCCGAAGCGAACTTTGAGGATTCAGCAAAGACGGCTTGGTTCATAGCTTCGAATTGGAGTTCGTAACGGAGACGGAAGAATGCACAAGCGAGAATGACGGGCATAGTTACGAATATGGCGAGGATTGCGAGTCTGTAAAGATGTTAGTTGGGTTTGTAAATGGAAGGGGATAGACTTACTTCCACCCAAATACGAATGAGATGATGATACAACCGAGTAAACTGAATACTGCAACGTATACCATTCCCATATTAATTCCCAATAGTTGTTGAAGCTGAGTCGGGTCGTTTGCTACCCTCGCGGTAAGAGTCCCAGAAGAATTCTCCTCTTCGTCAAAAAACGCCACCGGTTTTGCGAGAATGCTTTCAAAGTACTGCTGTCGGTACGTACACGAGATATGCTTTTCCAGGTCAGAAATCATTCTCTACAATATCGAGGACTGTAGACGGGACTTACAGAAGAAATGACCTGAGAAGAATACCCAAGGGTAAAATAAGCTACTCCGGCGCCTATCGCCAGGAATACAAATCGTAAGGACCAGTAGTTAATTGCATCTGTCAGCGCACGGCCTGTAAAAATCGGCACATTGACGATTTGAGCGAAGAGATAGGCTTGAATTGGTTGCGTTGCTAACAGCAGAGTTAGCAGATATATTCGGACGGGATGAGATCTATTGAAAAGAGAATGAGACTTACCTCCAGCACCAAGACAACCGACTGTCAAGATAATATACCAAGGCCATCTCTGCGACTGCTCTCTCATAAGGAGACCAAAACTATTAAAAAACCCCTTAGGTTTCCAAGCGACGCTTTCTTCCAGCTGGACGCTCGCGGAACTCATTTCCTTTTTCAGGGTGGTATCGGTTTCGTAGGCTTCGGTAAGATCATTTTCATCAGAGAAGTGTTCGCCCATTGTCAGCATTTGCGCATTGACGAGTGCCCAATAAGCTCCGTTTTCGTTTGCAAGGAGGCTATCGTGGGTGCCCGTTTCGATTACTTTGCCCTGTTGTTTCATTGTTTAGCAATGGCTCTCAGAATGCTGACTTGATGTAGCCTGCTACAAGATTGGCGAGGGATCGGACACGAACCTTTCTCAAAACTATAATATTATCCGCTTTTCGAATCGTCGACAGTCGATGGGCAATGACAACGGTCGTTCTACCTTCCGCAACACGGTCTAAGAAAGTGAAACTATTAGCTTCTTCTCCAAAATTCAAAATCTTGGTGGAGATAAGCTTTGAGGAGACAAACCAAGGGCTTTTTGAACCAATCTTTCTCCTCTAACATCGATAGCACTAGTTGCCTCGTCAAGAATTAAGATCTTAGGTCGTTTGATGATACTTCTCGCAATCGCTAATCGCTGTCTTTGACCACCAGATAATTTGATACCTGCATCTCCCACTTGAGTCTCGTATTTCTATTACGAAGAGGTGTATTAGCGAAGTGACTGGTGGAATAAACTTCCAAAAAATAGGAATGAAACATAGACATACCATCGGAAGCTTAACAATGTACTCATCAGCAAAAGCCTCCTTACAAGCCTCTTCCACCAACCTATCCTTAACCTCCTGCTCAGCAGCCTCCCACTCCGACCCAATAAGTCCATACTCGACATTCTTCCGAATAGTATCATTGAAGATGAACGGTTCCTGTTGAACAAGTCCAATCTGCGAACGCCACCATTGCAAATCAAAAGTATCCAAATTCTGGCCACCCACCAAGATCCGTCCAGAGAGTTCAACATCCGGTTCCTTAGCCTCTTCAAGTTCAGACTTCTTCTTTTTCTCCTCTTCCCGTCTCTTCTTCTCTTTTTCATCGAGCATTACAGACTCGGGGATCTTGAAGATGGAGTTGTTGTCGAGTTCGTACCATCTTTCTAGCAGACCGACGATGGTACTTTTGCCGCTACCTGAAGCACCGACGATTGCGGTAATTTTTCCAGCTTCGAATTTCATGGATAGGTTGTCGAGGACTTTGTTGTGAGGGCGAGATGGGTAGGCGAATGTGACCGAGTCAAGAAGAATGTCTTCACGTGGAGAAACATCTGGCGCAGAGAGACCGGTCCTTTTGGGTTTAGGAGCATCAATGACAGCGAAGAAATCCGTTGCGGCTGCAGAAGCTTTCCCAACTGCGATGATTGGAGCGGCGGTTTGGGCTGGATAAATGTCAGCATTTTGTCATTAACCCAAGTACGCTAGAACAGTTAAGTCAACTAAATCAAATACGCTAGAACGATTGTGTGAATCGTGCCAGACTTTTAGTATCAAGAACATTTCACAGTGAGTACCGAGTAATGACAAGGTCTCTTTTGTTTCGGGGTTTAAAGCAAATCTCGAACGTGCGCAATAGAAGTCCGAAAAACTTACAAACCGCGAAGCTGAGCATCATAACAGACATTAAACAAATGACGATAGTGCTAACACTGTCCACCTTCCCCTCAGCAAACAGCTTGAATCCAAACCAGAAACTCAGAGCCATCGTCGCAAAAACAGCAAAGAAGATCGGAGCGAAGTTGGCTCCCATAAAGGGACTCAATTTGATACCTCGCTTTCTAGACTCCTCGATCCAGCCTGAGAATTTCGTCGCAATGCGCCCCTCGGCTCCACAGGCGATGATCATTCGAACGGAACTGAGGGTTTCTCCCGCTATGGAAGCCGCTTTCTCATCCGCGAATTCGACTTCTTTTTGGAGTTTGAGAATGATGGGCACGATGGTTCCGTAGACTAGACCGAGAAAGAGGATGATGGATGCAGTTGCTACTGTTAATAACGCGTTGTAGACGAAGGCTATGATCAGCGCAGTGCACATGAGAGCCGAGAATTGGAATATCATTCCGAGTTTCTCGGAAATCCCGATTTGGAGGACATTTGCCGTCGTGGTGATGGTGTTAGATGCTTGTCCAGTAGGCAAGGTGTCGATGACTGAAATGGGTAGGGCAAAGAGTGCTTGTAGGTAGTGGAGTCGGATTTTGGCGGACATTCGGATTCCTACTACTCTGAAAATGTACATGGAGATGTAGCTGAGAGTCCAACGACCGATGAAGAGATAGACAATGTATAAGCTACATCTTATTAGTTTCTTGCAGGAGAAATTGTTGAAGTCCATAGATATGTCAAAGACGGCAAGCCCAGATGAATAAATAGTGGTTTTGTAGCCATTATGTAAAATTATGCGAAAAAGAAATCAATGCTTACGTCTGCTTGTTGAGGGACTTGTTGAATTGTTGCTTTGTCACACCCGATCCGGGAACGAAGTAATTGTTAAAGTCGCCAACAAGTGAGCCAAAGACAATGTTCATTAAAGGTAAAGTCTGCGTTTTATTAGAAAGAGAAGATATCTAAAATGATTGCTACATACAGCTCCAGTACCAATCTGCGTCACTATCGCAATGGCAAGAAGGAATCTATCCAGTTTATTCGAATAGCCAAAGACTCGCTAGTGGTTTGTTAGTAAAGCTCGGAATTCGGGATAGATGACTATACGAAGTAATGCTTAAAGGAGGTTTTATTGTTCGCTTTAGCTGTATAATCTGTTTCCTTGTCCTCTTTATCTTGCATCTCTACTACTTGGGAAGCGGGTGCTTTGGAGGCGTCATCTTGTGGTCGTGCAACCGTAGTGGCGGGTTTCTCACTACTTGCTTTTTCATCTTGGCTGACATTGGAGTTGATTCCATCGCGGCTCTCCGTTTCCTTGGATAAGGCGGGACTGATATCAGTCTCTCCAGTGACCTTCTCTGGAGGTTTGTCCATGTTTGTAGCGTCCGACTACCAAAAGGGCCCTCAACAATTTATAGGCCAAGGGAATGTCCCTCTCGGAAGGGTCAAGCCGCCGAGGCTCTGCGAATACGACCGCCTTGTTAAAGTCAGCTGGTGATTCGTGGTGAAACGTGTTAAGAGCCGATGTGAAAGGGAACAAAAAAGAGAGCATGGAGTATCTTGAAGTCGGATTCTTACCGGTACTTGTGTCTTGAGGGAGTGACTGGATAGACTAATTTAACTACTACTGTTGACGCTACTGCTGGTTTTGCGAGTTGAAGGCATATATGCGCGTATCTGCTGGAAAGAGTCATGGATGCTGCTGTCACCTTCCGAGACCCTGTAGATGGGATAAGACGGGCCAATTCACTAATCCGAATTTGGCTGTCAATGGTCAACGGTCAACGACGAGATTAGGCAGACACAACTACAGAACAGATGTCCTCAGGAGCGACGAATGCAGTATCTTCATGGCTGACATCTGATGGAATAGTTACTCTGTAAAAGTATCACAATTGGTGAGAGTGGATGTAGTGATACAAGCTCGACAAGCTACTCCTACCAGCTCCGTAACTCAACTAACCAATCGAGACATCCAGTATACGGTCGCTAAAGTCTTGGCTAGACAACCTTTGCTTGGAAGATCCGTGCCCTTTCTCTTCTTTTCTCCCAAATACGCGTATCGACGGCCTTGATTTTTAATCATCATTGTTGATAATTGGACGCATGAATTTTCTTTGACATTTCGATGCGCGTACGGCCACTCACTCGTACGACCGTTCTTTGTGAATGAAGAAACACGGAGACTCGAACATTCCACGAGGACGCAAAACTTTTCGTAGATACTTACCTCACCGACAAGTAATACGAAAATGTCTTCGGACTTCCCTAGACATATTCTCGGCGAGGAATCGAGTGGCGAGGAGGATGGATCTCTGAAAGAACGGAATCGAAAGGACAAGGTTCCGACGCCAGGCTCCGGAATGCTTGATTTCTCTACTGCTTGATTCTGGAACGGTGAAACACAAAATGAGAAGGTTGATGAGGGTACAGGTAAGAATTTCATGGCATTATGCCGACCGGAGGATTTACTTTGTAAAATGTCCGTAAGCTCTAATACATATGGATTTTATATCAAGCTCTCGTTCCCGTGGCGTTGAGGCGTAACTACGTACGTAAATACAGAAGATCGGACACGATGATTCGACCACCAAAAGTGGTAATATGACTAATAAGCGAGGTCATGAAAGTATTTATGAGAGTCTTTGTGCTCCTATATATTTATACTCGGTAGTCCGTTAAAGTCTCTAGAAATGTTGGTGGTTAGAGTCAGGTTCCTAATTCGACGGGTTTTCCTACATCCAGTCCAGCCATCTCAATTCCCTCACGTTTCGACCAAGTCACGTTCGTGGAATGTTGATCGATAGTTCTAGCCAACACCAACGAATAGAAAGTGCCGTTGAACGGTTTCTGGTGAGGTGAGATTGACAATCTGGCAAATCCCTCGTCTTTCTATTTCAGGATCGGCCAGTCTCCAGCCAGTCTCCAGAGTGGATGAGGTGAACAAGGAAAAATGAGTTGCAGACTGCAGTGTGGCGGTGCTGTCGAGTGGCGCGGAACAGGAGCGTGGGGAGGGGGAGCCGCCAAGATTGAGATTGTGAGATGGAATACGATGTGAGCAATTCCAATGTGGTCCAGGTTACTCCGTACTACTTACTACTTCGTCGCAGCATATATTGTTTTGCACAACGATGGAAAACATTGATAATTACAAACGAATAGATTGATTGAAGAAATAGCATTGCGTCGAATTGCGTCGAATCTCAACCTCGACCGTATCGCTATGAACTCGCTCTTTCATTCGTTTTTCGTTTTCCGTTGGCCGAAAGTCTATGTCGCGTTTGTAAAGTTTAAAGTTGCCCTTGGATCGTCCGGGTCCTCCCATATTAGCTATGTTATACTTGGTACCTACTGTACAGTCCAAGTACTTCCAAGTATAAAATGATTGGCATTGGTTGGCAGCCAGGAAAATCCCCGCGAACGAAATCACGAATTGACGACTGTACAGAAAAAATTGGAGAAAACTGGAGAAAGCAGCATGGAAACCCACAGCATCAAGTTGAAAAACTGGGAAACCAATGTGCGTTGTCTTCTTGTCCCAATTATCCACAGTACATATATTTATATATATATTACAATATATATCACAATATATATTACAGAAGCATGGATGGAGTTGGTTAAAGTGGAAGTATGCAGGTACCTACCGCACGGTACGGAGTTCCAGATTAATGAAAAAAGAAGATTCGAATCATAAACAAATTTCTCCCAGAAAATGGGGAGATGTTGAGATCTTCATCCCGCATAGCTATTTAGAGGAGAGTAGCGACGAATATCAGACTTCCGTTGTATCATATTGCTTTGTCCCAAGCGAAGAGTTCCACAGGTAACGGGTTCGTCGTTTCCTTGATGACCTCATCTCAGGCTTGGTGGTGAGAGGTGAGAGGTGAGAGGTAACAGCTGAAGGGGGCAAAGCATATCACATAGAAGATGTGATAGAACCCGACTCGACCAGACAGATTCCGTTTGGAAGGGAAACAAAAGAATGAAGGTTGGTTTCCAAATCTTCCTCATTTCCTTACGCGAGAACGAGTCGCTTTGTAGCAGAGCCTCGTTTACTAGGTAGGAGGTAGTACACAAGCGCCCGATGAGTTGTCTTCCCCAAGATAGCGAGAGAGCAACAGCCAACCGAAGCTCCCCTGCTGGTAGACAGTAGACAGTACCTAGGTAGACAGTAGGTAGGTAGGTAGACTCTGGGCGGCAGGTAGACTCTGGGCGGCTGGGCGACTGGGCCTAACACAGTTCTGCTGCCAAAAACTCTCGTCTCCAGCCAATTATCCAAGCTTCTTTTTAACAGGCACTTATGTGAGAATATAGACCAATCACGGTTGCTGAATCAGCAAAAGAATGGGTCCTCATCCTCAGGTCCCACCTGCACCGGGGCACTTCATCCAAGGGATTCACTAGATTTCCTTGCTTGGCAGACGCGCACGGTCCTAGCGCAGCCACTCAGACCCCTGTCAGCTGTCATATCCCTACCTCGCGAGCCTCGCTACCCGTTTCGTGTGGAGCTCCCATTTTACATGCAGTCCCGCGGTAGGGGGATTCACCCACCTGCAGCTGCTGGCAGTGAGCCCTGGAGGCACTGAAGTCTGAAGCAATCAGATCCGCTGGCGTCCACTGTCAATCCGTCAATTCCAGGCCGTCTGAACCCTGAAGTCTGAACCCTGAAGGCTGCTGAACCCCTTGAACCCTTCGCTTCAACCTTCAACCTTGCTCTTCCGAGTCTTCTCAGCGCCGACCCTGACTGACCTGTCCCAGGAGAGAGAGCTTCGAGGCGCTTCAACCACCTCCACCTCCTGCAGACTCCTTCTTCTCTGCCACACCACACCCACTCAACCTTCCACCTTCCACCCACTCCTTCCACCCACTCAACCTCCATCCACACTCGCCATCCGTGGCATCACGCTCGTTCCATTTCAAACTTCTTCCTCCTTTCTGTTTTCTCTCTGCTTTGCTCCCTATCAGCACCTTATCGTCGTTTCTGTGCAATACCAACATTACCATCAACATCAATAACACGACCGAGCTCACATCCACCACCCTCTCAAAATCCTCCGTCCCCTATTTTCTAGCCTTCTCCTTTTACGACCACCACCACCACCACCAACCACTTCTCCGCCCATTTGCGTTAGTTCTAATATTCCAACTACGATTTCCATCAGGTGGAGCCTGTCTGTCATAATACGATACAACTTGATTGTTTCCTATCGTCTTTGAATATTTGCGAGGGAAGAGACGCTTCGTCTCTGTCAGTTATTTTGGGAAACGTAGAAAGGGCACGATATATTCAACGTGCAGAGGAGCATCAAACTAGACATTTCACGGGCTTCTCGGGTTCACGCTTTGGAGAGTCATAGGGGGAAATATTTCACATCGTTCATCATGTTACGGCAGTTTTCCGCATTTTCCTTACTATTACTTGGATCCCTGCCGGCCAGAGTCCTAGCTGGTCAAGTACTCGAGACCACAAGCTTCAGTACTTGTGACTCGGACAATTCAATCAAGGTTCGCAAAGTCGATATCAAATACAATGCAGACGATAAGACGGTGAAGTTTGATGTCGCCGGTTCGAGTTCAAAGGCTCAGAATGTGACGGTAAGGCTATCGAGACCGACATCCTCCCACATACCCCAAAAGCTAATCACATACCCACCAGGCAGCTTTAAGAGTCACAGCATATGGGACTGAGGTATACCAAAAGACCTTTGATCCCTGCGATGAAGACACGTTTGTTGCTCAACTATGTCCGAGTATGTAATTTTTTAAAAAGAGAGACCTGACTATTGACTTGCTCTGACAACATCCACAGTACCTGTAGGAGACTTCGCTGCACAGGGAACGCAGACTATCCCAGACAATTACGCTTCGATGATTCCCTCGATCGCCTTTACGGTTCCAGATATCGCAGCGCAGGCAACTCTGGAGTTGAAGGGAAAAGAGTTGCACCAGAATGTGGCTTGTTTAACATCGGTGGTGTCGAACGGCAAGACAGTTAATGTTCCAGCAGTCTCTTACGTTGCAGCAGGTATTGCAGGAGCCGCACTTGCACTTACTGGTGCTTCAGCTATCGGAGCTGCTGCAGCTGGTGCTCACGGTGGAGGCGCCGGATCCGCCAGTCCATCGTTCACAGAGGTCTTCACGGTATTTCAAGGATTCGCCATGAACGGAATGATGTCCGTAAACTATCCACCAGTATACAGAAGTTTTTCCAAGAATTTTGCATTCAGTACTGGTATCATCCCGTGGAGATCTTTCCAGACCTCCATTGACAGCTTCAGAAATGCCACGGGTGGAAACTTGACCCAAGACAGTGTTGCTTTCCTCGATAACGCAACATTGGTCTATACCGGGTCTTCCGATTCTTCTTCGACTCCTAAGCGATCCCTGGACTTGATGAAATTAATGATTAGAGATTCTCTTACCACGTCTACAAATGGAAGCATTATCGACGACCCATCGACAACTGCTACCATTGAAGCAAAGGTAGCTGGTATTAAAGCATACGCCAACCAATTGAGCGTTCCTTCCGCCAACACCTTCATGACTGTTCTTCTCATTGTTGCTTGTGTTATCGCCGCAATCGCTGTTGGTATCTTATTTTTCAAGGTGATTCTCGAAACCTGGGCTCTTTTTGGATCCTTCCCACAAGGTCTTACTGGATTCCGAAAGCATTATTGGGGTTCTATGGGTCGTGCTATCGTTCAATTGATTATGCTCCTCTATAGTGTGTGGACGCTTTACTGTATATTCCAATTTACCCACGGAGATTCTTGGGCTGCTAAACTACTAGCTGGTATTACCCTTGCATTGTTCACTGCCGTCCTGGGATTCTACACCTTCAAGATCTTCAACGCTGCACGAAAGCTTAAGCAACATGAAGGAGATGTATCAGGATTGTACGAAAAAAAGGAAAACTGGTTGAAGTACAGTCTCTTTTACGATAGTTACAAGAAGGATTTCTGGTGGGTGTTTGTCCCATTCCTCCTCTACGCTTTCGCCAAGGGATGTGTTCTTGCAGCAGCAGATGGACATGGACTCACACAAACCGTTGCACAATTGGTCATCGAGATGCTGATGCTTGGACTATTGCTCTGGAATCGACCATTTGAGAGAAGATCTGGTAACATCATCAACATCTTCATTCAAATCGTACGAGTACTCTCGGTCGCCTGCATTCTCATCTTTGTGGAGGAACTAGGTATCGGCGCAACCACTCAAACTGTCACTGGAATGGTTCTTGTTGCTGTCCAATCTACGCTCACCGGAGTTCTGGCCGTTCTCATCGTTGCCAATGCCCTGATCCTGTGCTTCAAGGAGAACCCTCACCGTAAGAGACGCAAGGAAGCAGGTAAGAAAAGATCATCCATTTCCCCAAAACCATCACTAACATGACCTAGAAAAAATGAACCGTGATCTTGACAACCTTACTCCACTCGATGCCCGTAACAGTTTATTGATGGATCCAAACTCACGATCACACTACGAGAACGACGCCAAGCACCCTCTCGTCAAGGACAACAGCGCTGATAGTTTCATGAACGAGCCTGCAAACCCATACAAGGGCGCAACACCACTGCGACCCTTTGCCCAAACCCACCACCGCCCTACCTCCTCGGACTCGAGCACTAGGGAAAATCTGGTGTCTGGAGCAGCGCCTCTAGGCGGCGCCGACCCACATCGAAACCCTACGCTACCCGATTTCTCCAACAATCCTTCACAGCCCTATGGTGGATATCGCGGTATGGCGTACTAAAAAGCATGAAATGTCGAGGTGATGCCCTTTGTCCATATAATGATCAACTCTTAATTTCATGTTTTTTTTGGGTGGAATTTGTTTGTTTTTCGATCTTGCGCGTTTGTACAACCACGTCCACATACCCCGGAAGAATATCCCAAGGATATTCCAGCTAGCTAGCATGGCCTCTGAAATATTTAGAATAGTGGAGGGTACGACCCAACCCCAGGAGTTTTTTAGTATATAGAATTGAAAGGGTGGGGTTGGGTTGTGGCCGAAGTAGGATTATGATGATAAAAATTTTGGGCGTGATTTTTCCTTGAGTTTTCCTAGTTTCATTGAGCGGTGTTTTTTTCATTTTTTCAGTCTTCCTTTATTTTTCCTTTGTTTCTAGGGCAGTTTATGGAGAGATGGAGAGAAGGAGAGAGAGAGAGGAAGAGAAAAAAATTAGTGGAAGTGTTACTATTACTTGTCTTTTAGTCTATGGTGTGGCAGCTAAGCCTTGTCGTCCTTCCCTTCCCTTCTTTGAGAGTGCGGGGAGGTGTTGGGTCCCCTGAGGTGATCGGGATAGGAGAAAGAGGAAGAGAGGGAGATGAATACATATAATTTTTTTTTGACGTCAGGGTTTGAGTGAGTGAGATTGTGTGTGTGTGTGTAAAGGCTGTGTGTGATATGATTGTAGATGTAGGATTTCGTAATACAAGTAGAGCTAGATTCGCTACCCCCTTTGCTAAAGGTACTACAGTACACTATAGTGATCGAGATCTGGTGCGAGTATTACCAGCTCCGGATACCCCTCTTGTTGTATCCCTTTTGTAGTTCATTCCAGAAGGTAGATAGCATTCGCACAAGATATTCGGGACCCAGTTTGTGCGATAATCATGAACTCGCTAATCTCATTTACCGCTTCTGGTTGGGCAAGGGGTACTTTCACCGAGTCCGAGACAGACCTGTTGATTCTGCTACAGGTCTGGTCTACAGCGACTGTAAACACGTAGCGAAATATCATCTCTTTCGTTTTGAGCTACTGTAGTAATTTAAGTCAACAGAGAATCTTGAGATTTTTAGGACAGGACAGGGTATAGTTACTGTAGCTTCCACGTCTGCGGAGAAGAAATGTGACGTGACGTACGGCAAGGAAGGAACTTGTCATAAATCCAAGGGGAAAACATTGGGAAGTAAATAAAGTAAAGAAAGTAAAGAAAGTAAAGAAAGTAAAGAAAGTAAAGAAAGTAAAGAAAGTAAAGAAAGTAAAGAAAGTAAAGAAAGTAAAGAAAGTAAAGAAAGTAAAGAAAGTAAAGAAAGTAAATAAAGTAAATAAAGTAAATAAAGTAAATAAAGTAAATAAAGTAAATAAAGTAAATAAAGTAAATAAAGTAAATAAAGTAAATAAAGTAAATAAAGTAAATAAAGTAAATAAAGTAAATAAAGTAAATAAAGCTTTCTTCGAGAATCGGGCGTCGTATAGTACTGGAGATTTAATTGAATTGAAAGGTTGGGATAGAAGTATATAGTATATAATACCTAGTATCAAATAAGATTAGCTAGATAGATCCCCGGGATAATGAGGTATCTTCGGACGAAAGCGGATTGGGACTTTCTCAGTGGATTTAGATTAGTGTTGGACGGGTCTTGAAAGTTCTCTATCATCTAACTAGAACCATTCGCTTAATATAAGCCCCACAATAGTCTCAATAATATTGAGAGACAGCTATAAATAAGATATGTTGCGATATATCCATATTCACTCATTTATACAGTACTTGTTTGAAGTGGGGAATCAGGTGGCCTGGCCTGTCTATTATTCACTAGTGCTATTTCTATTCACTATTTTACAGTACTTACTATTATTCACTAGTTAGTAGAAGTTAGATAGCAATTAGTAAATGGTTAATAGTGAATAGGAGAGAATAGAGAGAGGATAGTAGGTACTTTTTACTATTTACTATTAAGTAATACTACTTATTTTTTGGTATTCACTACTATTACTGATGACCTATATTCACTATATCCTATTTACTAAAGCATTATCTATCTACTATTCACTAATACCATGTACGGTGGGTTGGGTAGATGTAGAACCTGTAGCGTATACTCTACTTAGTTCTACACATACATATGAAATATAGTACAAGATTATTGTACTGTATCTTGTGTCTTTTCTTTGATAGTCATAACAGTCACGAAACCTGGAAACCTGCCCTGCCTGGCCTAGTCAATTAGTGTGTTTCTTCCTATTAGCGTCGCACCACGAAATTATTTCCTTCGCTGACTGGTCTTATCGTCCGTCGGCTCCAAAAAAAATAACGAGGGAAAGATTATGTAAGTTGCCTTCCATTCTATTCTATTCACAGACGCGTATATACTTATACTTTGTAGTAGTAATGGAAAAGAAAAGTGGGAATGGTGACCACGGTGGACGATGCGGGGTAGGCGTTCAGTTCAGGTCAAATCCGTGGTTGGTTGTTGGTTGCGGAGGGCAAAAAACCGGCTGGTCACTGTAGAAATATGGTAGTGTAGTATCTGAGTTCTCCTGAGAGTATCTCTGGCTAGAAGTGTCTAAAGGTGCGAGTTATCTTGTTATATCATCTATCTCTCAACACCCTTACCACAGCACGGCACAAAATATGATTATTATTCAGTATTGACTACTTACTATGATTCTTTGCTATTATTCACTAACGAACACCCTAGTTGATATTTCGTATTCACTATGGTTATATATCATTCACTGGTGTTACTTATTATTTATCATTTACTATTTACTATTATTATCTTTATTCACTATAACTCCACTTCCTAATGTTCACTGTTGATCAGTGTTATTTACTATTCACTGGTGTTATTTACTATCTAGATTCACTCCGGTTACTGATTATTTACTATTATTTCTTATTATTACTATTCACTAATTGTTACGATATATTCTAGGTGTTTACTCACGTGACAATCCAGGGCTATATATACCCTAGATTCCACGTAGTAGACACAAGATCAACACATCAACGATTATTTAGCATACCATTTTATATGCTTGTTGCTCACCCTTTTGGCACCCGATATGCCCTTACTATTATCCCTTCTAAGTTATACCAACACTGATCAGTGTTCTTCAGATCATTAACTTGGTTTGGGAACACTTATTAGCCTGGTCGGTCCTTACTGTACGACGAACACGTATGTCTACTGGCGCAGAAGAATGCCTTCGGACAGGACTTGAAGAGCAAGCACTTTCATTACTGGCGTTGTAATAAGCACTTGCTAGCACAAGAACTCGACCTCTTAATTGAGCCCCTCGAAACCCTTCGAACTCGTTATTCAACTCGCTGGCGCAGCCAATTGTCGGACAAAACTCGAAGACTCAGAACCGACCCCCCCCCCCCCTCATTTGAAGAGTAAAAGACTACAGCTGGCGCAGAAGTAGACACCTTCCTCTTCTACAGAGACCCCCCCTCGAGCCGACACTTCTCGAGTATACACTTCAAAATCACCTTGCAAAAGAGTCTTAGATCACGCATTTGCACTTTAAAATCACCTTGCGAAAGAGCCTCAAATCAACACGCATTCGCACTACAAAAGAGCCTTATTTTCAGAGCCCTTTTTCAGCACTTTCCACCACTTTTCGCCCTCTTTTTACGAGGCATTCCAGGACCACTTCTTGTTCTAACTTTTCCAACTTTTGCGAGGGATTCTACCGACTTCCAGGTCTACTTTTTTAGCGATTTTCCCCTACAATTTTCACCGATTTTTGTGTGTGCCGACAATACAACCGAGACCTACAAGACTCGGACACACACACACACACACAACAATTGGAACTCGAATACCACCCTCCTGATCTTGTGCACATACAGATCAAAGAGAGACAGACACCCTCCCCCCCGCTACCGACAGCACCAGAGACTCCCCCCTGCCGACCTGAACAAAAAGAAAGCTTTGCGAGGGTTATGCCCTCTAGCACTCCCGCCAATCACCCCCCTTTTGACGGATACGACAAGCGAAGGATATGTGGAATGGATAGAGCAGGAAGCATGTAGCTGGGCAGGAAGTATGTAGCTGGGCAGGAAGTATGTAGTCGGACAGGCAGATGGATATAGCTGGGCAGGAAGCATGTAGTCGGACAGGCAGATAGATATAGCTAGACATGTGGCATTCCCTCTTTTGTAGCTAGTACTCGCCTCACTGGTGGTCTTCACGACCTTCTAAAGTTTTGCCAGTGTTGCGATATATTCTAGGTGTTTACTCACGTGACAATCCAGGGCTATATATACCCTGGATTCCACGTAGTAGACACAAGATCAACACATCAACGATTATTTAGCATACCATTTTGTATGCTTGTTGTTCACCCTTTGGCACCCGATATGCCCTTACTATTATCCCTTCTAAGTTATACCAACACTAATGCCAGTCACTATTTAGTATTTACTACGGTTATATATCATTTACTAGTGTTACTTATTATTCACTAGTGCTATTCACTATAATTGTGATTATCTCTATTCACTATTGATCCTCCTTCTTCCCATTCACTAGTATTACTGACTATTCACCAATGCTGGTTACGATTTACTATTCACTACGGTTATATATCATTCACTAGTGTTGATTCTTATTCACTAGTGCTATTCACTATAATTGTTATTATCATTATTCACCGTTGCTAGCTATTTACTATAATTGTTATTATCTCTATTCACTATTGATCCTCCTTCTTCCCATTCACTAGTATTACTAACTATTCACCAACACTAGTTACTATTTAGTATTCACTACTGTTTCTTATCATTTACTAATATCAATTATTATTCACTATTTGCTATTCACTATCATTATCATTTCTCACTATTACCCCTCCTTCTTCCTATTCACTGGTGTTATTTACTATTCACTGGTGTCAATTACAATTTAATATTTACTACGGTACCTATATGTTCACCAATTCCCCAAGCTGTCGATATGATACTAAGGCTCGTAGAAGCAGCTGTTTGTTCTTGTTGCAAGTTGCAAGTCTGAACCGTTTCAATCCACTCTGTGATTGTACGATTCTTCTCCACGGCCTCTTGCAAGTCGGGCAGATGAGTGGGAAGAGGTGAAGATTCAGGAGATTGTTTATCATCTGATAAAGATTTCATCTCTTCAGGCTTTTGTTTTTGTGTTTGGCCCGTTTGTCCCAAAGATATATTACCAAATGCTGTCGAGATACTATTGCTAGGTACGTGTATCAGTGGAACAGCCAGAGTATCAAAGTGGCAGGAAAAGAGTGTCGATTGCGGTAGAGTTCTAAGTCTACAGGCTAACTCAAGGATTATTTAAACCCCAGCGCTAGCTAGCTCCTCACTTCTCATGCAAGTGTGATTCATAGTGAGCCGTTGCCCAAGTAACCCTGACGACTCCTAAGTGAATGGAAACATGTAGTCAGATCACCTGACAACAGATACCATAACCAAACTGGTCATTCTCTAGTATAGGCGAGTCCATTGATGCCACTGTTGTAAGAGCAGAACATATTGAGAACGGAGAACTGTCTGTCCCTGCTAAAGTTGTGACGGATTCCATCAATTCCTGGACCTTGCCAGGCTACGAGCTACAAGATCCTTGGAGATCAATAGCTTTAACTGGTGCCAAGGTCTTATAGTTTTCGCGCTCGATTGACTCGTAAAAGTGCATCATTGAGGGTAGAGTGACTGGCTGGTAGTTGAGATGTTCTTCTCGTAGAGACCGGTCGGTATGTCTGTGATCGAGGATTTGGTGGATATAATATATCCTTAGGAGCCGGGTATATATAGTAGGCGAAAAGGGGTGGTGTCCTCAAACCTTCCTACTTAAAGCTATATCCTAATTCTTCGTCTTGCTGCATTAATGGGGCATGTTGTTGACTATGAAGAGGTCTGTGGACGGTTTCTGAGCTTCTCTTGGGGTCTAATTGATAGAGTTCAGCATGTCCTCGTGGTAGTGGGTCTGAGGCTAATCGTCTCTCGAGGTCTTCAAGACGTCGCTTTAGCTTCATACCTAAACGAGTTTTTGTTAGTTCCTTGTCTTCTAAAGATTCGCCTTAACTGCTCACGGTAGTTACGTTGGGCAATGCGATTGTGAATACGTCGGCGTTCCGCAAGGTCGGAGATCTTGGTCCAATCTTTATCATTATCTAGTTTTTCTAACTCGCTAAAGGCGTTAGAGATTTCGTGGGCAGTGATGTTCTTTGGCGGCGTAGATACCGAGTATGAGTATGTTGAAGATCACATGTGATCTATTATCTTCCACACCAAACTCTCTTTATCTCATGTAGCATATAATCTAGCTAGATCCCACTTCAATATATTTAAGGCTTTTACCACCTTTCATATACCTAAGTTCAATAGGTTATGAGCCCGGCTTCCACTGCGTGCAAGCGGAATATGTTATTCCAGTACACAAATATTGTTCTTTATTACAAATTGTTGGCACAAAAGACTGTTAGGTCCTAGGTTGTTGGTTGAATAATAGATGTAGGATTCAGAAGGTCTAGCTACGAGATTATATACTCTAATATTTAGTGGCGTCGCCAGGGCTCGTCAGGGCTGATCACGTGATGCATCCCATACGCCACATCCAGAACCTATTCACTTATCCCACGTCGCAACACAAATCTTTACAAATCCTCCGCCACAGTCGTTAATAAGCAACACAAAAATCAGCCTCCTGGCGAAAACAGAATTGCAATAAAGCAACAGGTACACCACAATCGTTAATAAGCATTACTAATATCAGCCTCCAGAATTACAACAAAAAGCTACAGGAGCCCCACATCAGCCTCCAGAATTGTAACAAAAGCTTTTTCATAAGTGTTACAAATATCAGCCTTCAAAAGTACAAAGAATTCAATAAAGACTTCAAGTACCACACAAGCACGGATGCGGCTTATTTCCATCCAAAATCAGAAGTACGGATGCGGCTTATTGCCGTCCACAAAATCACAAGTACGGATGCGGCATATCTCACTTATCGCTCGCAAGCATAAATACCTTGAGATAATCCAGCTTCTGTAACTGCATCCAAGAACCAAATCATCCAACATCAGAAGCTCTACAAGCGACGATTCTTTGACTTCAAAAAATCCAACAGTCAAATCAGAAGTTCAACAAACGCAATTCTTGCCTTATATATAAGGATTCCCTTACGAACTTCTTCAGAATCTATTTTTTCCTCAAAAATAGCCACCTAAAATCATATCCCAACTTCCAGCCATCATGACGAAGTTCAAGCAAGTTAGTCTCAAACATCTTAAGAGAATTCACAAATTGAACTCGAAGAAAGACTTTCCGAGATGGCGGACGAATCTACAGACTGCCTTTGTATATGATGATATGGAATCATATTTACATCCTGTACCAGTCCCACCACGTGCGCAGGATCGACTAAACTGGGAGAGAGAAAAGAAGTCTTGTACAGCGTTTATTATTACAGCCATCTCTGAAGGTATTAATAATAGCGTTCAGGCACATTTCCAGCTTTACCCAGACCCCTGGATCCTGATCGATTACCTTGAACAAAACTACAAGGAATCTGGAAGCAAGCAGAGTAGCTCCGACGAGACATGACAGGCTGCTTGTCGATGGGAATCCACTTGGGGGTAATCTCGCAATATCGCGAAGTATCAAAAAAGAGCTCTACAACTTCAAAATCCCACGACGATCCATACGTTTTCAATTCCTCTGATTGTATTATCCAACCAGACACTGTTCATCAGAACGAGGCGAGGAAATACTGGTATACAGATAAACATCAAGCGTAAAGACCGTAAATATCCAACCAGACACTGTTCATCAGAACGAGGCGAGGAAATACTGGTATACAGATAAACATCAAGCGTGAAGACCGTAAATTTACAAAGTCCAAAAGAATGCAATAGAGGCACCGCAACGAAGAGAAAATGTGAAATGTGAGGTTCAAATAATATGCCGTTGCACATTTACAGGGGGACATACAGTATCAGCGCCACAGATATTAAGCCAATAACCATTTTCCACCCCCACACCTCACTTACCAAGGGGCGTATCTCACGTGTTTGTATAATTACGCAGTTGTAAGCTAATCTATTACTGAGTTAAGCCAAACATGAGTTCTATTCCCTAGTTAGGAAGTGTAAATGTACAGTACTGTACATACTGTAGTAAAAATATCCACTCTTCTCAATGAAAGTGTAATTACCCACACCACCATGGGTTCCAATCCTCAATATCTATATTATATGTGTAAATACACCTAGGGTTTAGATGTACTGTACATAAAAGAACCCCAAAACGCTTCACTTCTCAGTTATCCCCAACAATTCCATCACAACACCATCAATCAGTAGTCTCGTTCCTTTAACCACTCGAATAAATCACTACCCTCCTATAAAACAAAATGCCTCAACAAAAACCATCAGACTTAGTAGAAACCTTATATACACCCTAAACTATTTCCCCTACTATATAGACTATATTAAACTACAAACTATAAAACATAAACAACTTCTATAATTTACGCCTAAACCTATAAACTATTCCTCTAACCCGCCCGTCCGTAGAAAAACCATCAAGTACCAACCAAGGTAACCCCCAAACCCCTAATATTTCCCTCCCCCTAAAACACTAGCCAAATCACAAATCACAAACCACAAACACCATCCATAAAACTCCCTCAATCCAAAAGCAACCCCAAAACCCTAAAACATTCCCCCAAAAAAGGACAGACATTCCAAAATACAACAATATATATAAACACCCACCTACCTCCATCCCGTCAGAACCAGCGGAAGAAATCTTACTGTACTGTACAGTACTAGGACATCCACCCACCACACACACAGATCAGATCAGATCGGATCGGAATGTTAACAGGAAGAAAATGAAAATGGCTAGGTTAGTAAGCTTGAAAGTGGGAAGTGGAGGTGAAGGTGAAATGTGGAGATGAGTATTGGGAAAGCTGAAGGCTTAAGATTAATTAGACTGACTGGATTTGGTTTGGGAGTTGGTACTTGGTATCTATCTAAGATTAAGATTAAGATTAAAAACTAATTATCAACACATTCATTATATAGTATTTTCAATTTTCAATTTATATAGATATCCAAAGGTCCTCGAGTATAACTAACCAAAGATCTGTCTGGGATGACGATATACTCCATAAGAGGAATAAATAAATAATAAATAAATAAAAAATAAAAAATATATCTCAATACCGTATCACGTAAACCCACAAAAAAAAAACGTCATTCTCGAGGTTTCTCGTGGAGTACTCTATTGTAACGATTAATCCCGATTCACCCAATACAATAGTACTCTTACACACCAACCAACCAACCAAAAAAGTGAAGAAGAAAGTCTAGAGTATCAAGTATTAAAAGGTCTATCCATTTTCGCTTCCAACCAACCAATCATACATATCAAGGATTGGGTAAGGAAAAAGGAAATCCAGGGTCATAGACAGACAGACAGTAGGATCTTTAAAAGGAGACGAAAGAATGTTAAGCGAGAATGTTAAGCGAGACAGACGTCTTGGGAAGAATATCATTCACATCTATCTACCTTTTTATCTTTATCTACCACTTTCTCGTCGCGATATCGTAAGATCGCGATCCTTTCCATTCCATTCATCACCTCCGCCATATTATGTGCTTTCGCCAGTAAAGATGAAATATCATCAGTGATCTTGATACTGATCGACATCGCGAAGCGAAACATTTTCCGCGGCTCCTGGTGGACAAGATAAATGGCAGTCTTGGCGTTGGTATAATAGTGAGATGCACGCAAAAACACCAGGGCCAAGTCTGCCACTTATCTTGTCCACTGGGAGCGCGGCTCTGCAATGTTTCAGCGTCGGATGGATCTTCCTCTCAGTGGATCTGCGGATATTATCCGTTCGCCTGTGTTTGGTTACCCACGTCGGGTACAACATCCACCTCTTTGCAGATCTCTGCCCAAGAGGGCTTCGTTATTGGTGTCCAAATCTTGTTCAATATTTCACCCTGTGCTTCTTCGACATAAAGCTGCCACAACACTGATATCATCGTGTTTACCTGGAATTGGATTAGTAATGTCCCATCTCACATTCAGCTTGTAACTGACCTCCTTCCATAGCAAGTCCTTCCTCCACTGCATGCTCCATAAACGGACTCTCAGCAAAAGGATCTATGGCGATAACTCTGGCAGCATTCATCAATTCCTGAGCCACGAATTGCATTCCCCCACCCGCACCACCACTTCGATCCCCGGAGCTTTCACCACCCTTTCCCTCTTCCCATTTCCGAATACTGCTCACCACATTATCAATAATTTCGTGCTCCCAAAGATTATCAATCACGCCGTCGGACATGGCTAATACGACATCATTCTCTTCGATTTCAACTTTATCCAGTACTGCATTCTCGAGTGGTATATCTGGGGAGTTTGTGCCTAGTTGTCGAGGACAATCGAACCAATGCCACTGTTCCGTAGTCTTGAATACCAACCCCGAGTCTCTTGGTCGGAGGACCAATATTTGTGAATCGCCCAGATTTGTAACGTATAGTAAAGGCGTTGGAGGCGCCTTAGAATCCCCATCTCTCTGTTGGAAATGTAACTGTGCCCCTGCCGCCGTGGTAGTTCCCTGCCATTCATTCGGTTTCGAGGTAGCAGCCTGGGTCTGCTCAAATGCCCTCTGCAAATACTCCACGGGTTTGGGTTCGAAGGTCTGTCCTGGCGAACTCATTCGGTCTGCATCCTTTTCTATTTCCAGAGCCCAGAAATGCAGGATTAATCTAGACCAAAGTCTATATAATTATTTTTAGCAGGAGTGGAGATTTATTGCGTTAGGAGAACAAACCCAGCATGACCCCCCGGCCTGGTCGACCAAGCTCCCACTCCATCGTTGGCGCCGATGAAGTTATCGCTCACATATACAGCATCATCGCCATTCGTGTAACCCCGAATCAGTTCTCCGTTCACGAAGGCACGCCGGTCGCGGCTTCGGTGATGTGTGCTCAGAGGGTCGGAGAATGAACCTGAAGGCGGTGACAGGAAAGGGGGAGGGAATGGTCGAGGGGCTCGTTTCGCGTAGAGAGATATGCCCGTCTCAAATCGAAAGGGGAGGTGCAGTATTCGCGGGTTTTCGGGATTCGCGATCGGTGACGTTGTTGAGGTGGGTGCCAGGTCAGGGCAACATTGCGAGGGAACGCGGGTGAAGGGGCGACGAGCTGGAGGTTGCAGAGCTCGCACGAGTGGTCTTTGAGGGAGCGACCTCCTCATCCCAGCGTCATAAGCAGAGCAGATGTTAGGAAATCCTTCACCAATATGAAAGCGTGCAGGTGAGTTTTGGTGTTTTCCCCGCTGGCGCTGGCGCTGGTCGTGGCAGTGGTACTCGAGTACTCCCGAGTAGATAAGCAGAGAAGGAGAAGGGCTATCGGTGATTTTTGTGGAGCCGAAACTACGCCGGATGGAATTGTTCAATTTCCAGGTTGGGAATGAGCGGGAGCCAAATTTCGAAATTTCAGGTCCCGCCCCTCCTTAAAGCAACGGATCAATATTCATAAGGGCAAGTAGAAATTATTGCCAATGCGATTGAGAGTAACAAGAGAGTAACAAGAGTTTGTGTGGATTGATGATGAATTGGGGATTGGGGATTGGGGATTGGGGATTGCACAGGTTTGATACTGCT
This sequence comes from Hymenoscyphus linearis, assembly GCA_900536425.1. Classification (NCBI taxonomy): domain Eukaryota; kingdom Fungi; phylum Ascomycota; class Leotiomycetes; order Helotiales; family Helotiaceae; genus Hymenoscyphus; species Hymenoscyphus linearis. The sequence continues at coordinate 78,379 of UNPR01000097.1, forward strand.
AGAGATACAGACACTAGAGCAGATCAAGTCATCGCAGCGAGATGTGTATGATGTATGTATGGTTGGTGTGCCGTACTCACTCTCGCTCACTACTCGAGTACTCGACTACTCGGATCTCACTATGTGATTGTTGCGGAAACTACTCCGGAAATACTCCAGATACTGGAATTGCCATAGGAGTTCCAGTTCCCGGTTCGAAGCTTTTTTTTCATCACCCGAATCTTATACTTCGTATGCTTCGTATATTGACTGGGTACTGTACAAGATAAGATGATGATGATTTCCACAATTAAAGGTTATGCAGAACTGATACTTACTGTACAGAGTACTCTATTCGAAATTATGGCAATGCTCTTTTTCTTCTCTTTTCTTTTCCCGGGGGCTCGCAGGGAAACTCCAGAAATCGGCAGGACGCCATATATTTGAATATGCACGCCATACAGTCATTCTCGCTGCTGCCGAGAGTAAGTACCTACCTACCTACCTAGGTATCTACCTTCACAGGCAGTACTCGAAAAAGGAAGGAGGAAAGAAAGAATGATGATTACATAATAAAAATAGTGCAGTTGGCAGCAAGTCCTTGAGTATATCAAAATTATACCGAGTACCTAGGTACTTATACTACCTGTGTCAGAACACACCCGTGGACATCCCTCGGCAAGTTCGGATGGTCAAGTTCTACGAGAATAAGCTACCTTGCATCTAGATATGGTGCATATGGTGCATATGTGTGTACATTGTGTGGTACTCGTACAGTTCCAAGAATAGCACTTGCTGCATTGGGTGGACCTAGGGAGTTTGTGTAACTCTGTGTGTAGTGACTGTAGTGACTGTAGTGACTGCAGTCAGACTCCAGGGCTCTACTCGAGTACATGGTAGGACTGTCCTCATAGACTGTACTCAGACTGTAGACTGTAGACTGTTCCCAGTCATACCTAGGTACAGTAGACCTAGGTACCTACCAAGTAGGTACGTATATCTGTACTCACAAAGTACATACCTATAGGTACCTAGGTACCTACCTAGACACTCTACTGAGTCTCTACAGAGCCACGCTGTTCTTTGTTTGAGCAGCCGCCATACCCTTCCATCCATTCCAAGCCCTTGGTCTTGGTGTCTTATGTTCCCGCTTAATGACTGAATCACTGAATCACGCCCGGCTTAGGTAGGCTGCCTAAGTAAGGTAGGCGGCTACCATTCAAGGATTCCGAGTGGAGTACCGAGTTTCGATATACTTTAAACTACCCGAGTATCTGCGCATTAAATATGAATACGGGTTGATGGGTACGTAGCATCGTATACCATCAAATACACCAATCGAGGAATTCGGTTGGAGTAGTACCGAGTACTTTGTCGTAGTAGATGTTTGTTTCGAGGGTCCTGGTGGGCTTTTAAGCTTACTTGTACTCCGTAGAGTACCCCAGCGACCCAGCGGTACTCGGTACGTAGTATTTCTACTGCAAACTGACCTATCCACCTGCGGCTGCTTCCTTTGGACATGACGCGTTCTCCAGCCCCAGCCTTTTTCTTGGCCGCGCAAACAGGAGGTTGAGGTTCTGCACGGCACAGGCAGAGGCAGAAGCACACGGCCATCTCGGATTTCAGAAGCAGGGAGAATACGATAAATGTTTGGCTTGGGGTGCTGGAGGGTCGCTGGATGGCCGCTGGATGGCCACTGCAGTGACTGTGTGGTGGACTCAGCAGCACTCACAAATTTCCAAAATCTGGGTATGCGCCCGCCACGGTCATCTTAATAAGCCATGACCATGACTGATCGCATGATGATGTGGTGGTGAATGGAAGTACTGGTACTTCGTACTCCATACATAGATACCGATACCCGAATTCCTCGTACCTACGGAGTAGATAGCACCCGATTTGTGAAGCATCTCTAACCCAGACTCTCTGAATCCTCTCCCATTCACTGAATCTAGAGGGCGTGGATAGTGAATAGTGAATGACCAATAGTGAATAGCTGCTACACCCAAACCCTCACTCACCACCCCGCAGCTCCTCCAGCTGGAGATCCATTGCTCCATTGATCCAACATCGGAGAGTCGGAAAAATCCACAAAGTTCCCGCCAAGTCCTCCTCCACCAGGCCTCACACCCTGGTCTGCTCTCTCAGCAGCCGATACGGCACCCTCTGCCTCTGAAAGTGACGTCCCTGGTGTCCGACCCTGAGCCACTGCACCCATCTACATCTTTTTAATCTCAAAGGCCATTCCTCAACCCATCAACATCCAAAACCCGATCTCCAAAACAATCTCCCCCCTTAAACTGATCCTGCATCCACCTAGTTGATCGGATCTTTAGCGAACCTCGTAGTTGCGCAAGCCAGACTGCACGTTTTGTCAGGTTCTTTCCTGCTCTTCCGCCCACCCAGCACCTAGCGAGATCTTTGCGCTCTTTGATGCTTAGAAAGTAGCCACCCGGATAGAGGCGGACACGCAGTGAGAGCATTGGGAATCCTTCTACACTCTTTTATACCACCGCAAACATGTCTGCATCAACTCCCAAGATGGGTACTCGCAATCGAGGTGAGTTCGCTTGAGCCATTTAGAGAGAAATGCGGTCAAGAATGCAATGCTGACCAAGACATTCCATGACAGTCCTCTCTTTCATGTCCAGTTTTGCCAATCGAGATTCGCAATCCCCAGCCTCCAGAACGGCTCCTTCCTCACAAAACCAGTCTGAGCCCTTTCCAAAGTATGAGCCCAGTCGGCGAGACACGGCAAGAGAGTCACCGAACCAGGCATATAATATGGATGGCAGTTCTTCTCAACCTCAATCTCGAACGAGGGAGAGAGCCCCTTCACGGCCCATGTCAATGGTACAGACTTACCAACCTCCTCTAATGGACGTCAATCAAGATACTCTCCCAGAGCTGCAGCCCATATTTACCTTTCTCAACAGCCATGCGAACAAGTTGTACCAGGAGGGCTATTTCTTGAAACTGGACGATCAAAATACGCGTAGGTGGATTCCTTCGCACGAGGTTACTTCTCTAATAAGCAGGAACAGATGGCAAGGCTAACGCGGATCGAACATGGACGGAATGCTTTGCACAACTCGTGGGAACTGTACTGTCGTTGTGGGATGCGGCTGAACTGGATGCTGCTGGGCAAGATGGGGAGGTGCTACCCAAATTTATCAATTTAACAGACGCCTCAATCAAAATGGTATGTATTGAGGAAATGTAAGCCGTTGAACTCATGATGTTAATTAGAATAGATTGAATCACTACCCACGCGATCCGACAATGAGGCCCCACTGCAAAATGTCCTCAGTATTTCTACAGCGGGCCGAAATCGATATCTGTTGCATTTCAACTCTCATCATTCCCTGGTGCAGTGGACGGCCGGGATTAGACTCGCAATGTTTGAGCATGCCACATTACAGGAGGCCTACACTGGAGCTCTAATCGCCGGGAAAGGAAAGCAAATCAACAACATCAATGTCATTATGGAGCGTGCGAGAGTTAAGCATGAGGATTGGGCGCGTGTGCGATTTGGAGCAGGAACACCATGGCGACGATGCTGGTGTGTCATCACACCTCCCGACGAGAAAGAGGTCCAGAAGTTGCAAAAACAGGCCAACAAGAAGAGATCCGCGTACGATCGTTCTCGACCTCCAGTTCTGAAGGGTGACATCAAGTTTTACGAGTCCAAGAAAACCAAGAAAGTCAAGCCGATTGCTACTATTACCGAAGCGTACTCGGCCTATGCGATCTACCCTCAATCCAAGCCCCTGATAGATGCTTCCACATTGGTCAAGGTTGAGGGAGCAATCACAATTCATTCCAATCCGCCATCGGTGACGGAGGGGTTTGTGTTTGTGATGCCAGAGGTTCACCCTGCGGTGAGTGGCTTTGAAATGATGCTACGCTGGCTCTTCCCTGCATATGATACATACGCTTTATATGGACGACCGGGTCGATTGATTGCGGATACCACGGACCCCAACAGTCTGATGTTTGCCATGCCAAAACACCGAAGATATGGCTACCTTGAGATATTGGATGTGTCCGGTCTCATTACTGAGCAAGGAAGCGCCAGTTGGCGAGAATCTGAATGGAGACGAAGAATGAAGGAACTCACCAAAAAACGGATGACGGCCATCGAAAATGGAAGCGGAAGAAACAGTCGATACGGCAGCAGAAGAAGCACTCGTGCAAGCTTTGGGCCATCCAAAAGCCGTCTTCAATTTGATGACGCTGCTTCTGTGAGATCTACTCCTTCGACGAGCTATGGCCAAAGCGACGGCGCAGGGAATGTTGGAGGTTTGCCACGAGTCGATTCTGCGCCTGCTCAAAGACAGGGGAATCCAACCCACCAACACCAACGTTCTGTGTCTGAAACAAATGGTCGGGATCCTTATGAGAACCAAATGTCCAACTCGCCTTATGATGGCACTTATGACCAAGGCCCAACTCCCCCCCCACACAATATGCCCATGGCTATTGGTCATCCCGGGTCAGCACTTCGTTACCAGAACGAAATGGCAACAACCCCAGAACGTGTGAGTTCCGAAGACGAAAGTACTGAGCGAGAAACTCCTGTGCCAGAGTTGCAAGACCTCCAAGTCACTTCTACTCCAGAGCCAGTTTCTGCGCCGCCTGCATTTTCACACGCCCCTGGTGCTTTACCAATTAGCGTGCCGTATCACTCGCCAGAACTTAGAAGGGCGAAGAGTCGCATGTCCACTACTACTTTATCACAACTTGCCGGTGCTGGTGCGGCTTCTGCTGCTTATAATGAAAATGTGGCGAGGGACGGCGAAGAACAGAAACGGGGATATGCGGAGGATCAGAGAGGGGTACCATCAAACGCCAACAACCTAAAAGAGTTAAATGCTAATCAAGGTGGTTTGAATGAAGGCCTGGTAGCACCAAGAAATCGTCGCTTTTCTTTCGAAAAATCCTCAGCTCAATCAGATATCAATAACTCACAACCCTCCGCGCAACACTCATATAATTCCACAAATCCTCTCCGAAACGATTCACAACCTCCACCGCCTCCAGCTCATGTTAATACCCGTACGTATGAACCGCCAAGTATTTTCTCCACTCCGAACCACACCCGAGGCAACGATTCCCAAACATCAGTAGGTTCCACGCCTAGTGTGGGCCCTCACAACCCCCCTCGCCTACAAACTAGTCAAAGCATTGTTCGAAAACCTCTTCCAACAAGGACAGCAACTTTGAAGACTCCATCTTCTACAAGCGATGACGACACTCCATCAAGTCTGAACAGCTTGAGAAATCATGTCCTTGACGAGGCGGCTTTCGAGATGATTGGACGTGACCAGAGAACGCAGACATTGCGATCCGAATATCAACTCTACCGACAGAACAGCGGCGCGAGTGTCTATGATGATGGTGACTCCACTGCTTCTCCCGATTACCCTAGCACCCGGCCATCAATCGATAGCAAGACATCTCGAATGTCGGTTGAGAAACCTCGAGCTGGTGTGAAGAAAACCGTCGGTGACCCAGAAGCTCAAATTCTTAATGACATTCGAGCCTCTATTCATATTGACTTTGGCCCTACGATGCTCTATGCTGCTGATAAAATACCTCGAAAACCGAGCCCCGGCCCCAATCAAAGCTACGATGCAGGGTCATCCAGAGGACCATCGCCCGGTACAGGCATGAATAAACGCTCACCTGACCGACCGCGCCAGCAGAGTCCTAACGCGAGACCTGGCAGTGCTGGTGTCAACAATCGAAATAGTGTATCTACTCCACAAAATGTAAATTATCGACATAGTGTAGCCTGGCAACCGGGCTTCGCTGTTGCCACTCATCCTGCTGCGAATCCACAAAGCATTACTCCTGAGCAGTTTGTGGCTCAGAGGGCCGCTGCTGCTGTTGCAACACCGATGTATGCTCATCAAAGACAACATTCCAACCTCACTATTGGACGTACTACACCGACTATGATGGGTCGGGATACGCCTACACCACCTCTTGCTCACAATCGTTCAAGCGATTATATACCCAAGCAAAGCCACTCTCGCAACAACTCAACCGATATGCTCGCCCGTCCACATTCTAGAACAGCTGGTGTTGTTCTTGGGCCAGCCATAAATCCCAAGTTAACCGCGCGCGAGCAGGAACATATTGCGCGGGTTACTGGAACACCCCTCATTAACATGGCACAGAACAACCGCTCTTCGTCGGGAGGTGGTTTGGTTAATGCTATCGAACACCGAGAACATGAAAGGCAGCAATTGAAGCTTGGAATCAATAGCCAGGCTGTTCAACAGGCTATCGCTCAGAGACAACAGCAGCAAATGTATCAACAGCAATACGCTGACCAACAGCAGCAGCAACATCAACATCAAATGATGCAGCAGCCTGGTTATCGTATGTCGCAGCAACTCAACATGAACCAATATCAACAGCCACAGTATCCAGTTCGAGGTCCAAGTCCACAAGGATGGGGTATGTCTCCGGCAGCTAATGTCTTTGCGCAAGGCGGAGGATGGGCTTCTCCTGGGTATGCCCAACCTCAACCTCAAGCTGGTCGACAACCGTCGGGCCAATACTCCCCGCATCAACAATATTTCCCTCCTCAAGGTGGACACCAAGGACGAGGAAATAATGGTGGCTACTATGGTCACCAATGAGCTACATACACATTTCTTGTTATTAGCGAGCATGGCGCTGGGGAGTTTAGGAGGATTGATTATGTGTGCGGGGGTTTCTTTTTTTCATGTAGCGTGGGTTTGGGTGGGGGGGAGATTCATACTGTAGCGATTCATTCCATGGAGTTTTTTCTTTTCTTTTCTCGAAGAATCTTTTTGATTACTGCTATTATGAAGATGAATTGCATCATGCCAGCCAGCCTGACCCGAACAGAAAGGTTCTTCATACATTGTTTGTGTTTTGTTTGTTTGCGTGGTGTATTTTCTGCGAGGACCTCGGGAGGAGTTGAGTTGTTCTTTTTTTCTTTTCTTTTTTTTTTTGTATTTGAGCATATTGCATTGGTAGTTTCCAATCATGATAAATGGCGGTGCGCGTGCGTGTATCAAGATGCCAGCCATAGAGGGAAGCGTCTAGCCTCATTGCTATAACCGTTGTGATTTTTTTCTTTCGGCGGTTCGTATAACGGATTCTAAAACGGGGGGTTTTCTCCTATGCCTATGGTGGATGGAGAGAGGATTCTTGTTCTTTGGGGTGGTACGTAGTAGAGTAGGTAGGAGGTTGATCCTGGGGGTATGGGGTAGGGGGAGGGGGAGGGGGTAGGGGAGAAAGTGAGATGGGGGGATAGGTAACCAGGTTGGTTACCTACTGTACGCGAGTAGGTAGATGAAAATACATCACCTTGTAGAATATTTGGTTCTATTCCTCTTTTTTTCTTTTCTTTTTTGGATGGTACTTTTGATTGTTGTGATGTGATGTGAATACTTGTTACCTACCTATAGGTATTCTTACTTTTCTTGATATAGATCATAGATTCATAGGTAGGTGGGTAGGTAGGTATGTTTTTGGTATCTTTGATATATTGATTGTGGATTTGGGTAATCTTACTTACTTAGGTACAGTACTTATTACAGTGCTTTGCTAAACTAGGTACGTACGCATAGGTAGGTATAGGTAGGTATAGGTAGATATAGTTACGTAAGCGGTATACATGATATCCTCTCAGTCCGCTTAGTAAGAGTACCTACTAATACTAATTTCTCTTCTACTCTACTCTATACAAGTAAGGTACGGAGACGATCGGTATTTCGAGTTGTATGTACTTGAGTAGGTACCTACCTACCTACCTACCTACCTACCTACCTAGGTATATAGAGTTAACTAAAGTAGAGAAAGGTAGACGTAGCTCCTCAAATTTTACTCCTCAAATCTAATCCAACAATCCAATCCTTGGATTTCTAACTCTGTATCTACCTAGGTAGGTAGGTAGGTAATACTCACCCAATCGGATTTACTTTACTTTACTTTGGGGGTTTGACGGGGTTGGGGTTTGACGGGGTTAGGTGGGTAGTGATGGATACCTACTCCTACACCTAACTTACACTTACTTAGTCCCGTCACTGTAAGAATCTACCTACCTTAGGTACCTACGAGAGGAGATTTATGGATATGGATATTTTTAGTGTTAGGTGAAGAAGTACCTTACCTTGGTTGGTTGGGTCAAGGCTTGAGGGAAGGAGCGACTTCGATACCGAGGGCCACCTTTGTCTCTAATTGTGTTGACAGGGGCTTAAATACAGGTTGATTCTATTGGTCCCGAGGTCTCGAGCTGGACTGGTCTATGGACTTGGCTCGCTGACTAGGTACCATTGAGAAAAGCCCCCATTTTGCCAAGCGAGATTTGTAAGCGAGGGTAAGCGGGGAGGGCTTCAGATATTGGTGGTAACTAGTAAGAGCAGATGTGGTAAAATGCAGCAGTTTTGCGCCTCAAGCGAGTCCTAATCACATCACACAATGGACAGAAGTACCTATAACAGCGTGGAGGGAAAATAACTCCATCGTTTAACGTCTTCGTTCATGAATCATCATCCCCTTTTCTCAACGAGCGTATCCTAATACACCAAAGCCACAAGACGACAAACCTCGACCACCTGGGACAACCCCAAAGAACCTCACAGCTCCATCCTAGCATCTAAACACAACCACCCATTTGCTTAAAAAGCCAATACACAAAAGAGGGCAAAAAGGGGAATCCGAAAACGACATTTTATGAAAGAAATCTTATGAACCAGCTTAACAAAATGCCCCCCAAGATAAACAACCAAGAAAGAAAGAAAGACCATGGAAATAAAAATATAGATGTAAATTAACCACCCAAACGCTATCCTATCCCCTGCAATGCACGAATAAAAAAAAACAACAACAAATGTCAAATGATAGCATCACCTCCCCTTTCCACTTTTCAACCGCTCCGCCTCCTCAATCGCTGCATCTATCCTCCTCTCCTCTTCCTCCTCCGTTAACCGCTCAATATCGGCTTCACTCATCGACCCCCTTGAATTGCTCTCGCTTCCCAAAAAGGGAGCTTTTAACACCCCCTCATAGACTTGAGGTGTATGTCTTTCTGCGTAGTTTGTTGGGACGTCACGGTATTCTTCGAAATTTCGTATGGGAGGTGTGGAGTCGTTGTTGGGGTTAAGGTTGTTACGGGATGGAGGACCGATTGTGGATGCGGCGCTGACTTCGCGGGATATGGGGGAGATGGTGCTGGTTGGTGATAGGGCGATGGGTGAGGATGGTGAGGGTCCTGCTGCTGCTGATATGACTGCAATGTTGTTCGTTGGGTTTACATTGTGATTTGCACTTATTGTTGGTTTTCTCCTGGGAATGGCGGCGGCGGAACCGGTATATGGTTGCTCGGGGATTTCCTCGTAGGGCGAGAGCGCCGAGTGACGAGTGGGTGTTTGGGGTTTGGGAGGGATGTTCAAGGCTCCGGAGTATACTTGGGTTGGTGCCTCGTATGATGGGGGGTTTCTTTCTGCTTCTTTTTCGGTTATGAGATCGTGGGAGTCGGCTGAGCTTTGGTTCAGCATGATTTGATCGGAAGGTTTGGTATGGCGGTGTCTTTTTCGGAGACATAATAAGATACCAAGGAGAATAATTGAGGCTACTCCCAAAGCTGCTATTGCTATTCCTGCTTTTGCTGCTGTTGAAAGTCCATTGGAAGGAACGAGAGTTGGCGTGGCATCCGGCGTACTTGAAACATCTGCTGTTGGCGCTGGTATAGGCGTGGCCGTGACTGTTATACTAGATAAAACAGAAGTTTGACCGGGTAATAAATCTCCGTCGTGACCCACAACCTTAGGGTTTGTGTTAGATAGATGGTGAGTAGGTTGGAAAGAACGGTCGGTTATGAGCTTCCCTACTTCATCGGTAGGAGGAGGTTCCGAAGTATATTTAGATATGTTCAGTCTACTCGTTGATGCACAAAACCCATCGGCATTCGTAAAGCATAGGAAGAAGTGGCTGTTTACAGGCGGGTCCTTATTCTCCATGGTAATTGTGATATTTCTCCCTTTTTCATTCTCGATAACGCCGTCCAGGCCTTTTGGAATGTTCTCTTCTTTACAATCATTCGAGGTGCCTGCACAATAAGCTATATACCATTAGTAACCAATAAAAACTTCTATCTAAATGTGGTTCTTACATCCAAGTCTCTGGGCTGATATGAATACGTTGTCGAACATTTCATTAGTCGTCGCCTGGCATAGGAAGAGTGTGGTATTTGTTGTGCTCGCGTTTGAGATTTTGATGCTTATATTGAGACTCTGTGTCGATGTACCTGTTTCAATCCCGACACGTTCGATGACGGTGGTGAAATATGGCAATTGACTGCTTTCCTTCTGCCCGCGGACAGGAGACAATACCCAAGAAGTCGCCATCAGGCCCAAACATATAAATCTCATCACATCCAAAATACCATTGATCGAAAAAATACGCCAACAAAAATAAAGACTAAAAGTAAATCCGAAGGGTAGCACTCACGATCATAGCGAGAAAAAGACGAAAAGAGGGAAATCCTCAGCTCGCTGACCCGTCGGGGGGAACAATACCATTAATACCGTCCCCCCACCCCCAAATACTCGCAAGCCGTAGGATCGCAGAATGTACGAACATAGCAGAGCGCTCGCCGCCAAGTTACAGTCTCACTGCATGGAACCCGACAAAGAAGGACCAGGGTCTATCCGCTGCGCCTCGTTTTTCGGACATGGTCCATTGGTCCCACGAACTAAAGCGGATGGAAAATCTACCCTCCTGTAGACACCGCGGAGGATGATAGGATGATAGGATGGTGGGGTGAGATGCAGCTGTACGCCGCACAGATTGGTACATCCTTCGAAGCACGAAATAGCAGGCGAATGAGAGAAAGGGGAAATATTGATTTTCGCTGGTATTGGAGGGGCGCTCTGGTTGTACCACAGAAACTGTGCTGTGTTTCTCCAACCCCAGTTGAGGTTGTGATATCTTACCATCAGCGCCAAAATACTCGAGTATGCTCTGCATTAAATGTTGGTAGGTGCATTCTTAGAATGAATCATCGCTGAATCGACTGGCTCGACCGGAGAGGAGTAGCGCTTCCGTAGAATCGCCCACGTCGAAGTTGTATGTCGATTTTTGTGCGCGCGAAGGAGCTGCATTCTTGCATATTGGAGCATAGAAAGGCGCCACAATAATGACAGGCCATCGATAGTGTGTACATGGAATCTATGTCGGTTGGGGGGCTGAAGGGTAAGCGAGTAAGCGAGTAAGCCCCCCCAAGTTCCCTAGCAAAGATTGACAAGTCTCCCCTCACGAAGGAGCCATTCATCATCGACCATTCTCATCCAAAGCTCTCTGATTTGTGGCCTGCTGTTCACTGCCTGCAATGACCCGGCCGCTGTTAATTTGAAAAGAGGAGATAAATGAGGCTGAATAACCTCACCGGCAGCGACGAGCAGCTCCATCAATGGTGATCGTTACCTCAGTGTATTCAGCAGGAAGAAACAATTGAGGAGGATGTGCACCCAAATAAAGTAGCGGTATGACCGCTTCGCGAGAAGAGGAAGAGGACTTCAACCTGCTCCTACTCGGTCCTTGTCTCGCCTGTTCACCTGTTAACGATCAGCAGTCAGTAAATTTCAAGTGAAATCGGATGTGAGATGCATCGATGGATCTACCACTTCTTAATCCGAAGGGTTGTATTAACACGTTTACGCTGAGAAGAATTGCTCCGAAGAACGGCACCCAAGCCTCGTAAATGCTTAGGATGCTAAACCCAAGAAGACAAGGCTGCCGAGAGGCTGCATCTGACGTTACTCATCTTCTAGCCAACGGTTTCAAAGATCATGAGATGGGAGAGGGGATGCGCTTCGATCCTAAATGTTTCATCAGTCCACGCTGACTCGTTTGAGAGAAACAATTCGAGTTGTTTCCGTTTATTTTCGAGCGCCTACTACGTCAGTCTCTGCTTACTCTCGTTTTCATTATTCAGTTCACGTTTGTTGTTGAACATAAGATGTGTTCAGGACAACGTGGAAGGCCGAGGTAGTTGCAAATTGTCGTTTATCATTCATTAAACCCAATCATCCTTTGTATCATGCTTCATAACCCAAACTCCGCACCCATAAAATGATCCATAGTACAAGAAAATACTTTGCAAAACAGAGCAACTAACCACCAACAGTAATTTCCGCCGTAGGATCTACTCGGATATCGAGCTCCATCAGACCTTCCTGTTTCTCAATAATAAGTCCTTTCTCATTAGCTAAATGCAACACACAGATGAAGCAGTAGCTAGTCGAGATATCGTTCAAGGTATTCTTAGGGTAGACACTCTTCAGATTTTGCATGACAGATGTGAACTTGAGGCTGCCATCCTCCCCCTTCTTTGGTTCGAGAGGCGCGGTAGTCCTTGCGGGCAATGCCTCCGAGGGTGTATCCTGATTTACGTTAGCTCTGTTCACGGCTGATTCAAGAGAATGATAGGCTTACATCAAGTCCTTTAATGCCCATGCCCCTCCATAGCTCCTCCTTCAGCCTTCTTACATCAACCTTTGTCGCTACACGAGCATACTGGACGTATTCTGGTCTCAATCGGCGACTTTGAGTAACAAGTTGAGTTCCAAAGGCCCCTTCTCCATCAGCATTCTGGGTCATGCCACCATTGAGCAAATTATTGACGCCGTTCATACCGCCCTCACCACGTTCTTCTGCTCCAGGGGAGAAATGATCTCGAGCATCAGCGAACTCCATGTCATCATCGTCATCCATTCCACCAGCCATTGGCAAGCCATCGTCCTGGAAGAAATTGGCGTCATAGTCACCCTGTAGTGCTGCATCTTCATCAGCGCCCGCAGGACCTTCTTTTCGAGCCCAGAAAGCCTCATCCATCTCACCCTCAGGAGCCTCTTCCTCTTTAACTTGACCGAAGTTTCCAGATTTGGAACCAAAAGCACTTCTTCGGTTGGCCATCTTTGCCTTTGGCTTCAAGAAAAGACGCAACAATTGTTTTGAATTGAAGTGTTTGTCGTCTGGAAGAAGGTTTCGAGTTTTTGATTTCCAGTCCTTTTTCGGTAGAGATATAACAGTGTTTGAAGATGCCGGGGTATAGATAGTCTCAGCAATACTCTGACTAAGTGGAGAGGTGAAATCAATCTCAAATAGCTCCTTTTCTTTTCGGGGCTTCGTAACAGCTGCAGGTTTGTTGACATCTTTGATTTTCCGAATACGCCAATGCTCAGGACCGGCCCAATTCTTTTGTAGTGCCTCGTCAAAGTAACTCAAGATATCATCATGAGTTCCCTGACTCTTCCCGCCGTGATTCATGGATACGACGTATTCACCGGTCTCAGGATCGAAGTTTCCAGCACCCTCTTCATCTTCTCCATCACCAACACCCAAGCCGTCATTATCCAGGCCTGCATCGTGAACGCGCATTCGAGTCTCAACTGCAGCATCGCGGGCCCACGCCTCACCTCCCTCTCCAAAACCCGCGTCGGCTGGTATATCGAACCCTCCCAACAACCCATCGTCGTCATCGTCAAAGCCAACAGGATTGTCATCGTCTAAAAAGATACCAGATTTCATGCCAACAGCCGCCATTTCATCCTCATCGGATTTCTCCTTCTCCTGTCGCCAGTCCTCCGGTGCCTTTAAGAATGGTATGTCCATTGATCCAGTTGGGTCGCCTAGGTCGAAGTTTTTAAGAGATGGACAAATATCCTGAGATTCCAATTGATCCAAGTTAGGGAAGAATTTAGCGCCAAGTGCAGCAACATCAATTTCGACATCTTCTTCATCCTCTAGATCCTGCACTGTAGAAGTCACAGTTATATCCATGTCCGTATCATCCTCATCTTGAACGCCATCTTCTTTCCGTCGAGTTGCAGAGCCTTCACCTGATGCATCGCCAGCATCATCGCTGCTATCAAACACGATTCTACCTTGTGAGTCAATTGCTAGATGGTTGAGCAACAATCCTTTGGCTCCGCCCTCGTCAAAATCAGCAGAAGCTTTTTTGAACAGAGGGTCGACTGAAAACTCTAGTTCCATCTTTTTCAATTGGATAGCAGAAAAAGAGGATGCAAGCGTGGCCTCGGATGAGCGTTGTGCCTAGTTATCGTTAGCATTTTGCCTAGGAAAAATATATAGCCCTGCCATCGGAAAAGACCATGAGTGCATTTTAAAAAAAGTAAACAATTAGTAGTTCCAAAACATGCGAGATTTAAGGAGCACCGCAAAAAAACAACCCCCCGATACAAAGAACATACGACAGCAGGTATTCGCTGTTGGTCACCATCTCAACTAAGAATCTGCCACTCCGAGGCTTGTGTGTAGCAGAGCGGACGGAATGCCCGATTTCCCTCAATAGGATAGCCTCTTCCCATGTGGCCCTTGAAAACAAAATCATGCGCTTTGCCGAAGCGGCTAACACGATGAAATGCACTGCTACTATTACTAAGTAGTAAAGCCACGAATTTCTCTTGGGAGCAAGAGTTCCGAGCGCCTTTTGCCTTTGCTTCCGCCTGATATTCAGGAGCAGTCACTCTTTGGCAGACCACGAGTCAGTTGTCGTGGGTTCGGACGGATAAAACCAAAAAACAACAAAACCAGGGCATTGGTTTAGTGGTGCAATGTTCCCCTAGCATGACTTCTACAGCCTGCAATTGATCAAGCGATGTTGATAGTGCCAAGAGAGAGGCACAGTACACGAACCCCAGTCTCCCTGTGCCTGCCCCTCGACAAGCGGAAATAACAACCACTAGACCAACAAAGACACTTTCTTCTCCGCCTGTCCCTGACAACGCGAAAACTCATACTCGGAATGTGGGCTACAAAACATAGACGAGGAGAGAAATCGAAGCAGATATTGCTCGAAATCATCCCCCCCCCCAATGCTGCTCGATGCAATCATAGCACCAATAATCGTGCTCTAATATGCGCTGAAAGAATCAGGCATTACCCCACCTCAATGGGGGGGGATTGTAGGATTGAACTGAAGCACTAGCTCCGTCACCGTGACATTTACCCCCACAACAAATACAAGATAAATAGAGTAAAAACGAACATACCCTTTTCTTAGGCTTCTTTCTGATAACACCATCTTCATCCTCGACCTCCTCCTCGCTTTCTTCGCCTTCCTCGTTTTCGCCTCGCTTCTTTTTATTGTTGCCGCTATCCGCAAGTCCACTGAGCAATTTGCCCGTCTCTGTCGCAACACTGTCGACTCTGCTGGTATAAATCTTGACGCAACCATCCAATGTGCAACTAGCTCTCTGAAAATTCACGCCGTCGCCTTCCTTTAGGAGGGACATGTCGTGGAAGTAGTCGATGAGTGCAAAATTCCAAGAGTTGGCAGCGTTGATTTTGTTGTCCGTAGCCATCTTCATCCATTCTTCAAAATTGGCCAGTATCGGCACGCGCTTCATTGGTGTGACTGCTGTCCCTCCAACCGTGATAAATTCTTCATCGAGATCGTTGTCCAATTCTCCTACCCGTCGTGGTGTCTTTGGATTGGAGGCTGGCGAGGATCCTGCAGTCCCATCGTGTTTACGCATTGGTGAAGCCGCAGCTTTGATTTGGTTCATATGAATGCCATGGAGGGCATGCCGTGATTGCATTCGCTTCGCCTTTTCTTGCGCATCGTCGTTGAGAGGTATTCTTCGTTTGTTAGCAGAGAAAGATGCAAACAATGGGCGGGGGGTGTCTTACTTGATAGGCGATTTGAAAGGCGACGCTGTCATGGATCCGGAGGCCACTCGGCCATTACTGCCGCGGGGTGCTTGGGCAACTCGAGGCATCGTGATGTGTGTTGTGGTGCTGTTGAGGTTCTCGCAGATTGCGCTGGCGAAGATTCATCTCAATGTCAAATGTCAATAGAGACGCGATTTGTTTACCACACAACAAATCTCGGCCTTGAAATCCTTCCATTTCAGGCACCAATAGCAGGGTCTTGGTAGGGTCGGGGCATCGGGTATCGTGGGCGTGGATGGTGACGAATCTGGCGATAAAGATGTGGCTGTGACCGTGGCTGTGCACTGTTGTGGCACCCACCTGTACTTGAGTACCTACGGAATCCGTACCTACTCGCAAGCCCAGGCTGCTCTGGTCTTTTTTCCCGTGTGGGCACTGTGGGGTATTCCAAGCTTCGTCATACCTGCGCTCTGAACTCTGAACCTGAACCACGGCCACAGCCAGGAATCTCAGCCAATCCATCTGGCTCATGGCCACGCACTCCTGCAGCGTCTGCAACCAAGACGGAATTCTTGCCTGCTGAACCTCGAACACTGACAACTCACCCACACTCACTCACTGACTCAAATCTGCCTCTGCCTAGTTAATACCAGTCATCCAGTCACCATTCACCAGTGGCCAACCTTTTCTTTTGCCCCAGCAAGCCGGCCCAGCCAACTACATCGATATCGCGCAAAGCTCTACATAAATCCGTCGCTCGCCGACATCCCAAATACCATGCGCAAGCGCGAGCAATGCTACAGACTTCTTCGAATACGCCGGCGGCTGCGACTCGCGCACGCAGACGCAGACCACAAACAAAGTCAAAATTGAGCTTTCGCGCATTCTACGTCACAGTCCTTTTTATATCTGCATTTGCAGTCATCAGCTTGGTTGCTGATCAGACAGCGAGATACAAACATGGCTCAGAATATGGCATAGCGCAACGGCGGGCGCTGGCAATTCTGGATAGTGGCAGGTTTTACAAGACAGATGAGGAGGTGAGTGTCGGCGATTCGCTTCCCAGCTATAATTACTAACAATGGCGGAACTGCAGTGTCGATTGGTTCATCAAGCCGAAGACAAGTGTGCCTTCATCAAGGCCAATTGCCCTGATGAAGAAGCTGGCCTTCTATCCTACCTATCCCTCTATTACTGTGATCTCAATTCGGTGCAACCGGTTGCATTTATAATTCTCACCCTGTGGTTGGCACTGTTGTTCACGACAATAGGCATTGCCGCTTCGGATTTCTTCTGCATCAACCTATCCACCATCGCGAGTATTCTTGGAATGAGCGAGTCCATGGCGGGCGTAACTTTCTTGGCTTTCGGTAACGGGAGTCCAGATGTATTTTCCACGTTTGCTGCCATGAGTTCACATAGCGGAAGTATGGCTATAGGGGAATTGATTGGAGCTGCCGGCTTTATAACGGCGGTTGTGGCTGGTTCGATGGCATTGGTACGAGAGTTCAAGGTTGGAAAAAAGACTTTTGTTCGAGATGTAGGGTTCTTTATTGTTGCCGCATGCTTTACCATGGGATTCCTGTCTGATGGGATGCTTCATTTGTGGGAGTGCTGCGCCATGATTGGGTTCTACATTTTCTACGTTATTGTGGTGGTTATGTGGCATTGGTGGTTGGGTCGCCGACGTTTGAGACGAGAAAGAGAGGCTGCTGCTCGCGGCCACTATCTGGCAAATTCGAATGAAGAAATTGAAGTGGCCGAGGAGGATGACGACGACGAAGATGTCCCTGCGGGACAAAGAGGTCGGTATAGAGACTCTGAAGATTTTGCTGCTCTGGAGGGTGGACCCAACGCAGGTTACGATGGATCCCAGGCAGATCTTGAAATTGACGAGGAGGGCGACGAAGGAAGGCAAATGGCGGCCGAAATGGCAAGCAGTATGCGTGTCACTCGCCCAAGAGGCTCTCGGAGAAATACCATCACTCCAATCCGACCAAGTTTGGTTGGCGCTTTGGAGTTTAGATCGGTTCTTTCATCGCTTCAGAGATCTCGAGGATCCCACGCTCGGCCAATACACCTTCGTCGATATTCGGATGACCCAACTGGAGGTAACTCCATAAGCAACTTTGCTCGATTACCTTCAGGGCAGGAGCCGTATTCAGATAGTGTCTCCAGCATTGTTGTTACTACAGCAGAGGATCTCGATGAATCTGTAGATACAACACCGTCGCGACGATTACGAGCGGTATCTATGAATGATGCTGAAGGGTCAAAACTCCTAGATCCAGCGGCTTTCGGCGTTGCTAAAATCCCAAATATCGGGGTTGTGGCGGCCACTCCTACATATCCCACACACCTGAGCGCGGAATCTGCAAGCCTCCATGCACCTCCCTCGCCATCTATTTCGGTCTCCCCTCCGCCCTCGATTTTTGGATCCAGGGGTATCAGCCCGGCCAGAGATAGTCGCAAACATGATAGCCTGGCACCCCCAGAAGAAAGCTCTTCAAGCGCTCGTCATCTTCGAGTAGACTCTATAGACTCTTTAAGGCCGCAGCGTCCTCGACTTGAAATCCCTCGCCCTACATCCAGAGATAGCTCTCGCACTCTAAGATCTCCAGTAGTGTCTCCCATTCTGCAGTTTCCTGCTTATACAGACTCTCCCTTCCCGATTTCTGCCCGTAGCTCAAAAGCCTCGAGTCTCATGCTTCCTGACAATGCACCGACTCCAGAGTCATCATATATAGAACAAGGGTTGGAGGAAGAGTATCGAGAGAGGCGAATTAAATGGTGGCCATATCGTTTTCTACCTCGCCCCTACGTTCTGTTGTCTACACTCTTCCCTACCTTGTCAACATGGCGAGACAAATCAATTTGGGACAAATTCGTCAGTGTCATATCAGTACCAAGCATATTTCTCCTTGCTATTACTCTACCTGTGGTAGAATCGGAGCAACAGGAAGAGGAAGTCCCCGACCCGCCTGTAGCGGACGAGAGAGCCCCTCTTTTGAGAAATAGGTCGAGGAGAGGTACACTGCCACCTGTATTAACACCAGATAGTCCGTCATTAGGACCCGAACATGAATGGTCTCAATATCAACGAGTGGCTGGTAGCCAATCCCCCCGATCATCAAATGGCCATTCCGGTCTTACTGGACACGGTGCTGCAGCGGTTGCTGTCTCTGCTGAACATCTCCACAACCACATGCAACCAATGGTAGAACCACCAAAGCAGCCAACTAATTCCGTCGAAGATCTTCACGACACGACCAGCGACAAGCCTCCATCAGGTGATTGGAATCGATGGCTGGTTTCGGTTCAACTCTTCACCGCACCTTTGTTTACCGTGTTCATCATTTGGGCCAACAGCGATCCCAGTTGGGGCCTTCTCGTTCGATTAGTTCTATATTCCCTCGTTGGATCCCTTGTGGCCTTTGCAATTTTGGTGTTCACTACTACACCTTCCAAACCACCCAAATATCGATTCCTTCTTTGTTTCATGGGTTTCGTTGTTTCAGTGGCCTGGATCTCGACAATTGCGAATGAAGTGGTAGGGGTCTTGAAGGCTTTTGGTGTCATACTTGGGATATCAGACGCCATTCTCGGACTCACCATCTTCGCGGTTGGTAATTCTCTTGGGGATCTGGTGGCCGACATCACGGTCGCTAGACTAGGATATCCTGTCATGGCGTTAAGTGCTTGCTTCGGTGGGCCAATGCTCAACATACTGCTTGGAATTGGGATTTCTGGTGTTTATATGACCATCAAAGAGGCCAATCATAAACACTCGAAACATCCAGGAACAGACATCAAGTACAAACCATATCATATCGAAGTAAGTCGAACTCTTGTAGTTTCGGGTGCTACTTTGTTGGTTACTCTAGTGGGACTCTTGGTGGCGGTTCCGATGAATAAATGGGTTATGAGTCGACGAATTGGATGGGGGCTTATCAGTTTATGGATCTTAAGTACGGTGATTAATCTGGGTGTGGAGATTAGTGGGTGGGGGGCTACTTCTTAATGTCTCTTTTTAAACATTATTTATGTCTGACAATCGGGCTTGTTCTATATGGGTAGGCATTGGGAATTGGGCGTTTGGGAGAAGCTGCATAGATAGCCTCTGTAGGCTCTGTTGCCATTCTCGGCGTTTTTTGATTATGGGAAGTTTAGATATGAGTGGAGATACGTATATATGTCGCAAAAATCCATGATGACTTTAACTGTAAAACTCAATTCACCAATGTACTACGTGGGGAGAATCGGTACTCGCGTAATTGACCACTACAGCGTACCGTAGCGACTACGACTACAGTCTACAAGTACGTACCTTAGCGGTTAACTGGTGTTTTTTAAGCAGTAGCCAGACAGCTGAAACCTTCCAACAGTAGTTTATGCGTAGAATATTTTTACAGTTGTAAGTTGTACATGGTAAAAACTTTTCTACGGTAGAAAGTTGTTTTCGGTAGGGAGACCGTTGATTGGCTTACGGTAGATTTAAGGCTTACTGAAGGTGCTTGCTACGGAGAATGTGATCTGAACCGTACACTTACTAGGTTCTACCTAGTAAAAGATTTAAACAGTAATTTCTTAGTAACTAGCGCCTTAGGATACGGATAGAAAAAAAATCTAGTGTGCGCTCCCACTTTTACCTACCTAGGTCAACATCTACCTAGACCTCCTTACAGCTCTACAGGCGGGGTCTTTCTGAAGCTATTTACAACTTGACTCGCTTAGTACTACCATTTTCTCATACAATTAATTATCAAGCGAGCCCCTAAAACGTAGGCGAGATGGCTTACGCACCAGCTTCCCCTGCTGGAAACCCTACTAGTACTAATGAAGAGTCTTTATTTGTACTACTAGCTGTACTATCTGTAGGTGCCCTTGCAGAGGCTTCAGCAGCAGCTTAGGTAAATAAATATTAAATTGATAAATAAATAACTAACATATTATTAGGCCTAGAGAGATGTATTACGTGACATGCGTACCAACTCAGGAAGAAGCAGAAGAAGAAGAAAGGACAAGAACCTACCCCCCATTCAAATGCACCCCCCCTAACCAATGAGGTGCAACATGATGATAAGCTATAGAATTCTCTTAATAGAGATTTCCGATAGGACGTGTTCCTTTATAGAACATACGTAGACAAGTAGGAGAAGCACTTTGTGAAGGCATTCCCGGAGATCGACTTGAAGCGTGTGTCTACCGAGGCTTCCTAGGCTATTAAAAAGGCACAGGACCGTACAAAGAACTTTAAGGCTAAAACCGTAAAGGCCTACGAAGTAAGTAACTTTTTAATTATTTTATTTATTTATAACTTACTAATAATCTTTTATAGCAGTTTTATACGAACCTAGTTGGCGCCCAACCTATGCTATTACAACCCGGTCTCCCTCGCGACTTTATTTTCTCGTTCTTTCAAAAAGCCTTTAATAAGGAGAACTTTTTACTTTACTAGCCTCCCATTGTAAAGTTCATTGACTTTAATGGATGTTCGGAGCTAGGAAATTTCTTTATATACAGTAAGTTATATAACTCTATACCTCTTATTATTCTAATATATATTCTAGAGATATTCTATAAGTTGTTAACAGAAACTCGTAACTATATAAATATTCTCCTCGCTAATCTAGACAAGCCTATTAATCTATTCGCAACCGAGAGAATAAAGTTACTTAACTTCTACGATTCTATATTCCTACATAAGGCATTTAAGGTAGTAGACCGCTCGGACTTTGCCGAGTCATTTAGTGTTGCTCCTAGACAAAAGACCAAGAAAACCTATAGGGATATGTCTAGACTAGATCGGTAAGTTATTTTTATTTTTATTAATATTTTATAACATTAAATTTACTAATTTATTATAGTATAAATAACAATAATGTACCACTACCAAAGAGGTTGAGAGTTATCGCTCCCAATCTCCCCGCTGTCGCCCCCGCTACTACTACCACCACCACCACCACCAGTACTAGTACTAATAGTACTAACAATACCCCTTCTAGACTCGTACGCACAAATGATAACATAGACCTAGCTCTACTAGCTAGATATGTAAATAGTAGTTTAACTAGTTGAAATCCCTTTTTTTTTACCCCTATGATACCCAATTTTGTAATTTGCTTTACTTTACTTTACTATACTACGGAGTTTTAAGAGACGGATATACGGATGATACCCATTTGCTGTTGCTTTTTTACTCTTTTTAAACTGTTTTTACTACATTTACTATACTGTACTATACTTCTATAGCTTTCGCTTATACATTCTAGAATTAGAAATGTATTCTGTCTGGCAATGGAATAAGTACTTATATGACTGTCTTATGCCTAATAAGACATATATAAGACATAATCCTAATACTCTAACTCCTAAAAGACAGAATTCTACTCCTAATTCGCCTAATCACTCGACAAAAAATAAACTTCTATATATACTAGAAAAGTCCAAGAAATAGACATATATATTATTACTAAAGTTATCGATTAAACTATTACTAGGTTCTAATTGTATAATCCTTAGAGAGTTATCGAGTAATTTTAAACCTAAGGTGTTAAAATATAACTTAAAAACAACTTTAAGTGATGGTGAGGATTTTTGATGACTAAATGTTGTAATTTTATGTGCTTGGCAGTGTAGGAAATAATGCCTAGAGTTTATATTGTTTTTAGAGAGCTGATTTTTTTAACTTATATATTATTTATATAGGAATGTAAAATCTAGTTTTTATAGCTTTATATGACTGTTTGTTATAGTTACTGAGGTTCGTAGGTGTATTAGTCATACGGCTGAGTTCGGGGCTCTACTTATAATTATCCTTAAATCTTGACCCCTCTATTTACCCCACTATTGTAAATTAAACCCACCACAACACTAATAAAACTCGCTTAGTATAAGCTTCGTAACCATGTCGGGTGGTCGTATGGTCTAGAGACTAGGTAAATACAAGCTGGATCCTAATCGGCTTGTCCCCCCTCGACATAGTTCAACGCCTGGAGCAGGCCCCTCTAAACGCCCTCGAACTCGAACTGATGACCAGCCTTACGAGTATAAAGACTTCTTTAGTAGATTTAATAACGACGACGATGATACAGCTACGGTTGCTGTATGTTTTATTATCTGTTCTATGCTCTCTAGCTGACTTCCTATAGGATTTAAATAAGACACAGGCACTTTAGGAGCTGTCTTTATATAAAGGAGATATAGATGTTGGCAACACCCTTGCTGATGGCCTAGCATTCTCACAACTCTAAGAGTTAGCTGAGGTATTAGATTACTAGCAACCTCAACAGTAAAGAGACCTTGATATAGATATCCCACTCTAGAGCATCGAAGAGCCAGATTCCCCAGACATCCCTTCACCACCTACTCAGCCCTAAGCTCCTATGAATACACCATCTCCAGTTTTATTACATCCTCTAACTAGGTCTACAACAGATGACTCAGAAACTCTCCTATTAAAACGAGACAAATCTACCCCTTTACTCTCCGATTTTTAGCTTCTGCTAGCGCTATGGACCAAGACTACTAGGATATCTCGCTCCGACTATAGCACACTTAGAGAGATCCTAAATATGGTAAACCATCCTCTAATCAGTGAACTTCCTAATAATATAGACACACTTAAGCGTAGGCTTAATAAACAAATGCCTCTACTCGAAATACGAAAGAAACAGATTCTATTAAATGTCAACAAGCTTTAAACACCACGAAACAAAGACAAGGAAGTAGAGGAAGACGAATTAATACCTGATGACAGTAATACTAATAAAACTACGCTTAAGGACTTACACTATTTTAACCTAATCAACCTCTTTAAAACCTTTCTTTCTACCCTAGAGATACGCTCTAAATTATATTCTAGACTTAGTTGTTTTGTTGATTTACCTACCTAGCCAGTGAGTTCTTTTTTTTCTTTTTTTTTTTTTTAAACTAACAGAAATATATTCTAACTTCTACTATAGTAGGAAGCCGACTAATGGCATTTATCTATTCGCAGTACCTCTAGAGAATTCGCCTACTATCCAGGCAGTGATAATATACCCCTAGCCCCTATGTGTCCATCTGATCTCGTTAATTACTTCTATAATAAACCAGACTGTAGATGTCGTACCCCCTAAGGATCTGCCTATTAAGGACGAATTCTAGCAATTGCTAGAGATTATCGCAGTATCTGAGATCATGGAGGACCTATTAACACTATTGCTATTAAAGTACAACGATTTGAATGGCTCTCCCTTCTCCAGAATACACCAAACGCCCCTCCCCCTATAGGTGCAGGTGAACTAGTTATCCTAGAAGATGACATCTCATATATACTTAAGTCGGCAGTTGTTCCTCTTAATCCTAGTATTAAGATTACTTTTGTTACGCAGTTTCAAAGTAGTCATAGGCCACAAAACAAATACTAGGATAGCTAGGGTTCACGTTTTATATACCGCATTCGATATACTAATCTAACCAATGGCAGGATACAATACCGCCCTGTCAATACTACCCACTCAATACGTACTACACTAGAGATCCGAGAACATGGTAGAGCTAAACTACTTAGCAGATTAAGTCGTAAAAAGCAACAAAAACCAGTGTTAAGTGTACCTCTTTTATACTTTTCTAACGGGTTTAGGTTATACCGAAACATAAATAGATCGTTAATAGGTGTTTACTTATTCTTTGCTAGGCTTACCAACAAGGAGCGTAATCGTCGTGTCAACATACTCCCGCTCAGCCTTAGACCACATAGTAGTAAGTAAACCATTCCCAGCTCTCAAGTTCTTATAATAATTAATATATTATAGGTAATCTCAAGGATGTTTATACATTACTAGGCTAATCAATCTCACAGCTACAGCAGGGTATAGAAATAAACATCAATAGTATTACAACCATTGTATGCGCTTTCATTTTAAACTACACTACTAATATAAAAGGTGTAAACGACAATGCCGGTATTATAGCGCCTAGCGGTAATGTTTCTTGTCGATTTTACAATATTACAAAGGAACAACGCTATAGAATCGATTACGATGTTGTTACAAACGGCCGGTATCACAAAGAGGTTATTCGACAGCGTCAGGCGATGTCATTCTTACTAAGTATTTCTTAACAGCGGGACATGGCAAGTAGAACTAGTAAGTAATACATTTATTTCCTTAAAAAAAAATTAAAAAATTAATAATAATTATATACTAATTGTTTAATAGGAATATCTATTGAGCCACCTCCAATCCAGTATCTCACCCCAGCACTTAATCTTATCCTCTCCAACCCTATTGACCCAGCACATTCTGAGTGTAATAGTATTGTCAAATTAATACATTTCCTACTTAAGGATTCTATACTTACACCAGAGGCCTTAGTCAAATATATAGCCATATTAAAGAGAATTCCCTTTCCTCCTAGATGGCAGTCCCTGCCGTCCCTAGCTCACCATATCGGTTTATATTCGATGTAACAACATTGCCGATAGTCAATTATTATACCAGTTCTACTACGCGTATTCCTCCGAAAAAAGCATATCAGGCCATACTTTATTTAGGGAATAGAACAAGCATTTAGTACTGTCTTTCCTACTAACAATCGCAGTCTAAACTTTATTGTTGATACCATCGTTACTACATATACACACATCGCTAAGACTAATATGTTAGTATTATCTAATGAAATCTCGGCAGCTGATCGACAGAATTTAAGAGCCACGGTCGAAATGTCCCGTCGCCTTTTCTAGTCTTTATACGAAGCCTCAGCAATTTCAGCTAAGTTAAATCCGAAAAGTACTCCTCGCGTTACGCCTTCGAATAGTAGAAGAGGTTCAATGGTATTAGAAACAAGTTATCCTATACTAGAAAACTTAGAAACTACAGACTTCTATAGAGGAATTAAAGCAGTAGAGTTATCTAGAACTGTTCGGGCAACAAAAATACGCAAGGATCAAGCTCGACCAAATGCCTATACAGGTTTACACTTTTATCAGATAATACAAGCTTACGGTACTCCTAGAGTTAATACCGTCTAGGCTGGCGAGTTTATATACAAGTAAGTTTATTTTACAAGTATACATACCTGTAAACTCCTCTTATACAATCTTGTCTATGTAGATTATAAGTTATTAACAGGCTATACAGGAAGTTCAAAAACTTAATATACAACACAAACCACATAAATCTAGAGCGGGATTTGTTGTTACAAGTAAATTTTAAAATAACAGCTCGACTGCTTGTCCTTGGGGCTATAAAGCAAGATGAGCCTACACTAACTACCCAGTTTATGCGCCTATACGCTAATTACCCTCGTCTGTTTACATCAATCTTCCCTAAGTCTAAACAGGAACTAGCTACTGAATTAGATGAAGAGGGTGAAGCTCTTTATGATATCTAATCCGACCCCTCTCACAGGCATCTAGCAGCAATTAATCGCATAGATTCTGTTTATTGTACCCGTGTTAAGTTACCAGTCAAAGCAGATAAGGCGAATCTAGATTTTACCAAGGCCCTTATTGATACATACTCCAGGGATTACGGGCGTCACAACCTTTTGAGCATCGGATCTTGCCCTATTTATTGGTATAAGAAAGTGGCCTACAATTACAAGTAAGTAGTCTTTTTTTCTTATTACTTTTAACTTTAAAACAGCTGGTTGTGGTAGTGAAAACTTGGCTAGATTTTGCCAAGGCAAATCAGGCTGTGTAGGTGATCTCCTTTAGGCTCTCATCGCCTAACTCACTTCAGGGCGCCAAATAAAGTCTACCTCAACAACACCCGCATCTCAACGTCAAAACATGTTTTTATTATACGTAAATGTTTATTAAAGTAAGCGCATTACTTTCATACAACTTTGAGATAATAAAGTCATGGCGTTGTTGAGATGCGGGTGTTGCTGAGGTTGGTGTTTCTCAGGGGTAGATTGGCGATGAGAGGCTGAAGGAGATCACCTACACAGCCTGATTTGCCTTGGCAAAATCTAGCCTTACTAAACTTCACCTACACTTTTAAGTTATTTACTCAACACCTTCGTTATATACCTAGAATTGGTACTAATAAATTTATTCTATAGCGAAAAACGCCATATCTACCGCAGAGGGGACTTTATTTCTTACCGTGGTAACAACATTGGCCGCATTAATAGCATCTTCACCACCTAAATCTTAAAGAGCCTAGAGACCCGGCTATTCCTTTGGATTACTCAAGTTGTTACCACCTCCCGACTTAACGAAACTCTTAACGTTCCTATCTATAGAATGTCTGGCTAATACGACTGTGTCGGACTTCCTAGGATTGGGATGCGCAACGAGGCCTTGTATATGGTGCCATTTAACTCCTCCCAACCTGGACTTCTCAACTTAGGCGAACTGAATTCTCTACACATTAAAACCGGTGACGAACTCCTTCACATTAACTGGGATGTACGATTTTTGTGATGTATCAATAGCATCATTTACTGGAACTGGAACTGGAACTGGAACTGGAACTGGCTGGGAGCTGGGAGCTGGGGTGGGTGGGAGCAAGCACGTGAACCTGAGAATCCTGTACTGTATTGAACCGACCAATCAGATAACTTCCTACCGTAAAACCATTTCCTACCGTAAACAACTTTCTACCGAGTAAAGAATATAACAGTAAAAAATAAATTTGCAGTAAACTGTTCTTTTGCGGTACACATACTGAAACAAAAAGTTTACTAGGCATTCCTAGTTCAGTAAAAAAAGATTTAGCTGCTTGAAATGCATACTGATATGACTGCTTCTACGATGCAAAGACTCAGCAGCAAATTAATTTTTTGCCGCACTGTGCTTCTACTGAAACTCCATTTAAGCTGCTTCTAGTTAGCTTAAAATCATTTACGGTCGGAACTTATTTCTGGTTGAGCTACCATCCCACTACTGCTTAAAAAACACAGGTTCGCCGCTAAGGTAGCGGAGGTACCTATAGGTACTCGAGTACCGCTACAGTACCCCACAAAATAGGGGATCTCGGGATGCGGGATGCGGGGAAATGTGGGGAACTCTATGCCATATTTGGTTGGAAGTGGTGACCATGACGAGAAATTTAATTGGTGGGAAGGCAACGGCGTTTGAAGGTTTCGATTTCAATCCCGAGGCCCATGGAGAGTGGACCCTGTGGGCCATGTGGACCGTTATGTGAACAGTTCATTGCACCAGAATGCTTCACCGTCACCGGTGCAATGTGAGCCGACGATGATAAGATTTCCGAGGTACTCCTCGTCCACTTGTTTTTCTTCTGCCAACATTTGTACATAGTACTGTACATATAATTGGTCGTGTAGAAAGAAAGAGCTCCATCCCCATCTTTATCTCCATCTCCATCTCCATCAATTGATTCATCAGTCGCCATCATGGGCAAAGTATTTGATGCTGCAGAATGTACAGTATCCAATTCCTAATGCTTATTCGAAAGCACAACTAACTGTCCCAAACAGTGGCTAGACACAACCGACCTGACTCCTGCTATGTCTGTCTTTATGGCGACGTATGGGATGTAACCGATTTCCTGCCCGAACACCCCGGCGGCTCGTCCATAATCCTCAAACTCGCTGGCGCAGACGCAACAGAAGAATACGATCCCATCCATCCTCCCGGAACCCTCGAGGCCAACCTGCCACCAGAGAAAAAACTCGGCACCATAGATGTATCCTTGATACCCAAATTGGAACCAGAAGAAGTACAGCATAAGGAGGGTCCGGTGGATGTGCAAACGCTGCTGAACCTGGATGAGATCGAGGAGGCTGCCACGAAACAGATCTCCAAAAAGTGCTGGGCGTATTATTATTCGGCAGGCGATGATCTGATCTCGAAGAATTTCAATAATCTCGTTTACAAACAGGTTTTGTTGAGGCCTAGGGTATTTGTAGATTGCACAAGATGCGACCTTACTACCTCGATGCTGGGTCATAAGGTGGGCTTGCCACTTTATGTATCTCCTGCCGCCATGGCGAGGTTGGCACATCCGGATGGAGAACAGGGTATTGCGAAGGGCATTAGTTCCTTTGGGGCGTGTCAGATTGTTAGCAATAATGCCTCTATGACGCCCGAACAAATCGTGGAGGGAAGTGCGCCGGGACAAATCTTTGGGTGGCAATTGTATGTTCAGGATCAGAGGCAGAAGAGTATCGAGATGTTGAAAAGAATTGGCAAGATGGCTGATAAGTATAAGTTCATCGTCTTGACATTAGACGCTCCGGTCCCCGGGAAACGAGAACTCGACGAACGGTCGGCTATGAGTACCAATGGTCCGGCGAAGAAAGACAGTTCGGGTGGGGGAGTGGGGAAACAGTTGTTTTTGGGCACGGCGGCGGATTTGACTTGGAAGGTTACGCTGGCGTGGTTGAGTCAACATACGCAGTTGCCGATCGTGTTGAAAGGGTTGCAGACTCATGAGGATGCGTATTTGGCTTCTCAGTATCCCCAAGTCAAGGCCGTTATACTCTCCAATCATGGAGGGAGAGCACTGGATACGGCCCCTCCGGCGGTACAT
The DNA here is from genome assembly GCA_900536425.1 of Hymenoscyphus linearis. Lineage (NCBI taxonomy): Eukaryota > Fungi > Ascomycota > Leotiomycetes > Helotiales > Helotiaceae > Hymenoscyphus > Hymenoscyphus linearis. The sequence goes on from UNPR01000097.1 coordinate 107,529, forward strand.
ACTCTGCTTGAGATTCGAAAATTTTGTCCAGAGGTGTTTGGTAGACTAGAGGTTTGGGTTGATGGCGGGATTAAGAGAGGAACGGATGTGGTAAAAGCCTTGTGTCTTGGAGCGAGGGCGGTAGGTGTTGGCAGGGCGGCGTTGTTTGGTCTGGGAGCCGGGGGAACAGAAGGCGTTCATAGAACCTTTGAGAGTGAGAATACCTTGCTTTCTTTTATCGCCTGGTCTCTTGGAATAAAATTTGCTAATTGACTTTTATAGTCCTCGAGGCAGAAATAAAAACTTGTATGAGGTTACTCGGTGCTGAGAAAGTCAGCGATTTGGGACCGAGATTCGTAAGTTCCAACCCTCTTCTTCTTCTCCAGTAGGAATGCTAACGAAACCAGGTTAATTCTAGGGCTGTGGAAAGAGATATTTACGATGGGCATTCTGGACTAGAAAAATTAGGACTATGGGTGAAATCGAGTTTATAGATAAGTACTCGTGTGGTCTTTTCTAGCATTTTAACCATTTGTTCATATCGTTGGGACCTTGCAATTCATAAGGAACCAAAATGTTATACTAGTTGATATCATTTGAATTACACATCCTAGATTAATATTCCTGTGGTATAAAACAGTCTTCAGTGGTCACTAGCAGTATTTTGCTACGCAAGGTCACAATGGGATCTCCCTGTCGGGTGGTGTATCCATGCAAAGAAACCACCGGAACATTGTCGTAGATGTGGCGCTGATCTTGAGTAGATCCTGACTCTTGAGTAGTAAATCTCTTGGCTTGGATAACAAACCGTCAGACGGGGAGATGCACATCTTTACCATAGTATCATCTTTGTCTTCTCAGATTGATTCAGTCAGATCTGTAAGTCGCTTTAGGGAAACTCGGAGACATCAGGATTTATATCAAGAACGGTCCAACACCCATTTTAACTATGGGAAGCGAGATGATCAAGAGATGCAAAAGGGGCTTCTCTGTTCGTTGGTCTGAATAAGTTGATATCCAAAGCAGCATCCTAATTTAACAAACGGGGCTCGTCGGCGCACGGACGTGTCGTCCAGCTGATAGAGCGCTCTGTCAACTTTAGCAAGTTGTGGAGCCTCTTAGTCTAAGAATGCCAAAGCAGGATATATTTATCGAAGTTTTCTAGCAACTATAACTCGATGTCCAGCACCCTGTACTGTAGTAAAGAGGGGAATAGACTTCGTGATAAGTTTATCTGATCCTTGTTCAGGAGTATTGGATATATACTTTTGATGGTAAAAGTGTGTAGTAACTCTATGTTAGCCTTACTTACGTCAGTATGTTTCAAATCAGGCTGTTGGAGGGAGTTATTTGACGCTTTGTCCGTCTCATTACCAGTCAGGAGCCAAAGTGCCATCCCAGGTTGTTAGTACAGTAATAGGTCTTTCTACAGTAAGATATTGTGACTTTTTGCCACCAAAAGTTACAATCTTGATTTAGTTGGAACAAGATTCCAACGGAGTTTTTGTGTACTATGGTCGCAACTGATAACGAAAAACTAGATTGCGGGGAGTTATTGGCAATGCGGGCCTCCTTCCTCTGAAGATTAAAACGACTTAAACATGGGATTAAGCATTGTTTGGGGTCGCCTTATATACATTGTCATCTCAAGCATCGGATTCTTTAGCGAGGGGCTTGGACGATAGCCGAGCACCAAATTTCAGTCATCAGGAATGGTGCATTTTCTCTACTTGTATAAGTGGATTGTCTGATGTTAAGGAAAATCCCACCCTCTTTGAAAAGAACCCTTTGAAGTATAGAGTTGACGGATTTTTAGGTTGCAATCCAATATTGCTACTGTACCTACGAGTAACTGACGTGCTCAGCATTGTAATGCCAAGACTTCAGGTATAAGGTTACTCCGGAAACCCAGCTTTGAAACAACACCGCGGCTTCGAAAGCGTGTCGTATCAGTAGCCTCTTATAGAAGCATTCCGTACTCATTATTAGAAGTAGTTGGTGTTTCTTCGCCATTCTAGTTTAAACTTATTTGATTATTCAGCCTAAATTGTGCATGTCCGTCATCCGAATTATTTGGATGGCTCATCTTTGGAATGAATAGAACCATCAGGACTGGATGCGAGCTTTCAGCCCTTCAAGCCTACCAGGTGCCATCCAGGTTTGATGGGGTTTCCGAGGCTCGATTGCCTCAAAGGAGGGTTTTTCCCAACACATGGTCCGAGTAATATATGCCCACACGTGGCTGAGGTCGGTCCTACAGTACACTATCTTAAGTTATACGAAACTCAAAAGGGAAACTGTAACTGTAAGGTACATACAATTTGATCGATCAAGCGAGATGGAAAGTTGTCCGAATCTTCCGAAAGAGAGGGTATATATGTCTGTGTCCCAGCAAAGACTCCTTTTCAACTGCACTCCGCAAGTCTGCTACTTGCGCAAAGACAAAAACCACTTTTCTTTCTAAACACTTCCAACACCGTCCATCGAGATGAGGTTGCCCAAAGTTTCAACTACGGTTCTCCTCTTCGCCTCTATTCTCTCTGTAGAGGCTAGTCCTCTATCCGTCAACGGCGTCCAACCTAGAGGGTATGTTCATGGGGATCGCCCAAAACAAGATGTCGACCCAACTCTCGGCAAACGGAATGTTCCTGATGGCTACCTCAGACCAAGAGGGTATGTTCATGGGGATCCCCCAAAACCTGACCCAACTGAAGGCAAACGGAATGTTCCTGATGGCTACCTCAGACCAAGAGGGTATGTTCATGGGAATCCCCCAATACATGACCCAACTCACGGCAAACGGTGGAATAGCCCTCCTAAACCTCACGAGGAACCAGGTGTTACTGTGAGGAAGAGAATTTCAGGAAAGCGAACGCCAAAGCCAGATCCTGCAAAACCACCAGATGAGGGAGGAAACCACAAGCGAGGGAACCCTGACAAGGAAAACTTTGCAAGGGCAAAGCCAGATCCTGGCAAGGCAGATCCTGGCAGGGCAAAGCCAAGTCCTGGCAGGCCAGATCCTGGCAGGGCAAATCCAGATCCTGCAAAGCCAGATCCTGCAAAGGGACCAGCCAAGCGATGGAGTAGCCCTCCTGAACCTATAGAGAAGAGAAATCCAGGAAAAGGAAGCTCTGGTGGGGGTGGGGCAAATCTTGGGAAGACAAAGCCTGCCTGGGTAGGGGGGGATCCTAACTCTGCTGGGCCAAACCCTTCCCACGACTATCCTGGTGAGCCTCATTCTCGGAAACGGGGGAACAACGCTCTCGAAGGATTTGATAAGCGAGGGGGGGATTCTAACTCTGCAGGGCCAAACCCTTCCCACGACTATCCTGGTGAGCCTCATTCTCGGAAACGGGGGAACAACGCTCTCGAAGGATTTGATAAGCGAGGGGGACTTATTCCTCCTCTCACTCCTAACCCTAACGACCATGGCGGAGAAAGGATTCATTAAGCGTGCGTAACTATGAAAAGCCGATAGCAACTCTACCAAAAGGCACTATTAGGACAATGAAGGGTATGGGGTATCACTTTTTGTTATATTTTACTACAATGTATTTACTATCTCTAAGTAACCCTGAAATTCAAGTATGCTTCTCGAACTATTCTTGTCTTGTATTCTTTTTGCTTTAAGCTAGCAATCTTCCTTATCAATTTGCTTGGTGTATCTCAAATGGATAGTTATTCATGAGACTGAAAAGGTTTAATATGATTTTCTTGCTCGTAAAAAGCCTAGACAGAATACTAGGAGCTTATTTAATTGAGAACGAGAACTAAGCGAGGAGTATTAACATGCGCTCGCTTAATCTGGCCGGCCCTATAAACTTGGATATAGTCTATCTAAAGTTGCGAACTAAAATCCTAAGAACCACGTGGAAGGTAGATATTCCTTCCGATAACATATGGTCCATCAAATCTTACCGAAAAAAACATTTACAAGGGGAAAAGCTTATCGATCTCCTCCGCCCTCCATGTCTCGCCAAGGAATATCTTCCATTTTGCCGAGCCCCAAATTCCAAATTCAAGCGCGTCTCTTTTTTATATCAAATTCTAGGAGGAATGCACGGTTAAAATTTAGTGATAAATGTAGTATCATATATTATCAAGAGAATTTCAAGCTTTTATAAGTTTCTTTTAAGTTTATGAGTTATTTAATATCCATTCCAGATCGTACAGGTAGAGGTGAGACGTGCACGTAAAGTAGAGTAAGATTATCCGCTGTCACTCTACCTTGACAACATCTTCCCTTTCAAACAAAGTAATTTGGCCAACCAGGCCATAGTTTCAAAAATTTGAGCGTTTGTTTGACCTAATTATTACATCTAATTTGCGTGAACATTTTACCTATAACTTTCCATTCTGGGAGGTATATCAAGAAGAATACATCAATAGGATTTGCAAAAACCACTTAATCATCCTAAAAAGACCTTGAACATTTCTACGCGAGACTTAGAGAGCGATAGGGGTCTGTTTCACCAATAAGCATGTCAACTTTTCAAAGTCAGCTTAACATGCAGAGCTCCCTTTTCCCAAATCATATAAACTTTCTGTCCGGCTCTCCAATCTGAAAACTTGTCGACAAGTTCCATATCGAAATGCAAAATTATTCTTGCGAGTATGAGCTTTGAAGTGGCATAGGCAAAACTGCATTCTATTAGGGAAAGCCAAAGGAAAGGAATGTCTTCAACCCACCTCTTCCCGATGCAACTCCTGGGACCAAATGAGAATGGTTGAAGTACTTCCTTATTGTGAGTAGCTAAGGCTGAGTCCGGGAGAAAGCGTTCAGGTATGAATTCTTCGGGTAGAGTGAAGTTCTTTGGATCGTGATAAGAGGCGTAATGCCCAACAGAAACAGAAGTCTAAGAAAAATGGTTGTTAGCAATGCTTCGTCAATCAGAATACAATGAAAAGCTTGATCTTACGCCTTCAGGAACCCAGTTACCACAAATATAGTCCCCGCCGCCACCTACAATCCTCGGAATACCCGATGGCCCAGGTGGGTATATCCTCAGCGTCTCTTCGATCACGGCATGTAAATATCTTAACGAAGCAAGGCTGCGTACGGTGATCTCATCATCAGAGTTAAAGGCTGAGCGGATTTCATGAGTTAACTTCTGCAATGCTAGGGGGAATTTCAAGAGGTAATATGTCGCTCCGGAAAGTAGCGTTGCGGTAGTTTCTGACCCGCCAGTGATGAATATACTTGCATTGGCACAGAGCTCGTTCATATTCATATCTTCTTTGCTCCTGTAGTGCTGCAAGATACAACCCATAAAGTCCCGACGACCAGTCTTCATTCCAAGTCTCTTGTTGACCATCTCAAGTGTCAGTTTGTGGTATTTGGCCTTTTTGGTTCTTAGTGAATTTGGTATGCATCGGCGAAGGAGCGCTCTGGTTATCGAGCTTCTGGATGCTGCGGCAAGATACCCGCCAGCTTTCAGATTATCGAAAACGATCTCGATCCACGGGTGGTTTTTTGATTGTTCCAGACAGCCAAAAGACTCCCCAAAAGCAACACTGCCCATGATATCAAATGTTGTCCAATTATATCTCGCTCCCATATCGACAATATGCTTGCCTGTCCGCAAGCTCTCGTTCAGCTTCTTCACAAGCAAGTCCACGTGAAATTTCACTATGTATTCTTGCTCAGCAAGGGTCTTATCCGAAAATGCTGGCGCAAGTATTCGACGAAGGCGCGAATGATCCGCTGTTTCCGCGCAGAGAATACCTTCTCTATGGTTCGGCAGACGCCCGTAAAAACGTGGATCCTTAAGCATTTCAACATGCCCTGACCGATGGCCATATATGTCCTTCCAAGCAGCGCCTGTATTGTACGATAGTTCATCAGGGGCGATACGAACAATGTCTCCATACTGTTTATGTAATTTGAGGCACATCATTGGTACCTCGCCTTTCATAGCATGATACATGTAGCAGAGATGAGTTGCTCCATATAGTTTTGGGCCCGGATATCTTGATAGGGGATGAAAGTACGCTTTATAGATTATGTCCCCAACAGCCACGACCTGTAATTTCTGTGAGAAGCCAAATTTTGGTTGCAAAATACGTATTATAGACTTACAAACAAAGCTGTGGCTATTAACCAGACAAAGTCAGAGAAAGAGACATGTCGACCAAGCATCGAGTGCTGTGACAACATGACACTAAAAAATAATTGCCTTGTCATTCAATTATAGTTGCTTTGAGATAAGAGAGAAATTCAGTGCTCGGGTAGCTTAGTAAAACTTTGAAAACTTCTTCTGTCAAGTATGCAGGCAAGCCAACTACACAGCAGATTCAGCTTGATAGGCACGAAGTTGTGTCAGTTTGGAGCTTCGTAGCTTATATATAATAGGAAAGACGTCGCACTACTAGCGGAGATGCACTCCGTTTCCGAGTTTTAGGAAGGTGTGTCACCAGTGTTCTCCGCGGTGCCACGTCAATGGAATACTGTAGCATTCCATTGAATAACATTATAACTGCGTGTACTTACTTATCGCATTGGCATCTATGATAACATAAAATTGCAACACCAAAGGCTTATTTGGCTAAGGAAATACTACGTGGTATACTGCTCGCTGGTACCTGCTGATTGATTGAATTTCTATTATACCACTTTTTTTTCTCGCGCACATTGGGTATCGATTTGTTTTATATTTTCCTCTTTTTCTTGAAAAACAAAAACGAGACAATTACTGTTAGTGCTGAAATTAAGCATAGGGGCCGGGTCTTATAGCCACTTTCGGCGATTTTGCTAACTCCTTCGTGTCAAAATTGAAGCGGTGGGCTCATTTAGTTGGGTTTGCAAATTTAATATCCAAATCTAAGATACAGTACTGCACAATACTTTAGACATGGGAATATCAACATGTTGGGTCCAATAGGCTAACAGGCTAATCTACAACAAGCTTGTAATACCAGTCACGAAAAACCGCTGAGGACTGCCGATATTTGGACCCACCCCTGGCTGATACTCGTGGAACGTCATCATTACTGATGAACACTTGAATGAGACTGAGGGTTGCATAGTACTTAATATATTTCTTGCAACTAAACACAATCTCAGGAACAGTCCATCAATTATGACATTTCTGCAATTAGAAAAAGACGCTCAAACACTCATTGCTGAGCTTAGGCATGCTTATTCTTCCGGAAGAGCCCTCGGTACCTTCACGACATCCATATACGATACAGCCTGGGTTGCTATGGTAGCTAAACATACGGATAGAAAGAATATCTGGCTCTTCCCAGAATGCTTCAAGCACTTGCTAGATACCCAACTGGAAGATGGCAGCTGGCCGGCATATTCCTCTACTTTTGATGGCATAATAAACACAATGGCAGCTATTGTTGCGCTAAAATGCCACGCTCATGACCCTCAAGGTCACCCACTTTATCACAGCATCTGTTTAAGAATTACAAAGGCAAAGATTGCGTTGGATAGGCTTCTTCAAGTTTGGGATGTGGAGCAGACAGTGCATGTCGGGTTCGAGATCATTGTGCCAGCCCTTTTGCAAAAACTCGAGCAGGGAAAGGATCCAATTATCCTCAGCTTTCCTGGCCGACAAGTACTTCTGGGTCTGCGGAACAAAAAGCTGGACTCGATCAAAAGCGCCGCAGTGTGCAGAGGCTTACGAACAGCCTCGCTTCATTCATTGGAAGGACTAATCGGGCAGATTTCCTTAGACCAGGTGGCCGAACATCGCGTTTCTGGCAGTATTATGGGGTCCCCCTCAGCAACTGCGGCCTATTTGATGAATTGTTCCACTTGGGACACAGATGCAGAGGCGTACATTCGAAAAGTACTTCATCTTGGGTCAGGTAAAGGTAATGGTGGGGTTCCAAGTGCTTTCCCAAGCATCACCTTCGAGACTATTTGGGTAAGCGACGTTTTCTGATCTTTTCACCTTGAGTAATTAATGTAACTCTATTTCAGGCACTTTCTACATTACTGCAACACGGTTTTCGTGCAGATGTTTTGGGTAAAGATCAGGTCGAGGCTATTGCGGACTGCCTTCAAAAAGAGCTTATATCTGGACGGGGAATGCTTGGGTTTGGTGAGTTGAAGAAATGCTGATTTCGCGACTTCTCTTCTTTCAATTTTACAGCCCATGATTAAACAGCAGAAATTGCTAACAGCAAACCGTAATCTTCAGCTCCAGGGTTCCAGGTCGACGCTGACGACACTGCCACAGCAATTCTTTGCCTGAACCTTCTAGATAGACATGTGTTGCCTGATGAAATGATTGGGCACTTCAGCGCGGGCAGTCACTTCAAGACCTACGAATCAGAAAGAACGGCGAGCTTTAGTACCAACTGTAACGTTCTCAACATGCTTGTCAATAGCCCTCTGCCCCTCAAATATCTGGATTCGATCGCAGAAGCAGTAAAATACGTCGAGAAATGCTGGTTTGGGGACTTGATTAAAGACAAATGGGCATGCAAGGTTCCTGCTAAGTAAGTGACTTAAAGCTAACCTTGACAGAATCTATCGCCGCATTACTCAATGATGCTCATGGCTCGGGCTCTGACTAGCCTTCTACGTCTCTCTGATTCTCGAATTTCAACCAGATCCTTGAGTATGGCATCCCTTCTTGAAAGGCTACCCAAGTTGTTGACCCAAGTACTTTGGAGAACGTTGTCAAATCAAAATCCGGACGGTTCATGGGGCCAGCGCAAATTCCCCGAAGAGGCTGCGTATGGTGTTTTGACGCTTGTAGCGTTGCAAAAGTTTCCTTGGATGAATGCGCTGAAAGCCCACGTTCAAACGTCTATAGGAAAAGGAAGAGAGTTTTTGGAAGCTTCACGGTCAAAGTGGGCTCATGCCCAGTATCTTTGGGTGGAAAAGGTTACTTATGGTTCCCACATTTTGTCTCTGAGTTATTGTCTAGCTGCTATGTACACGGAGAAAGAAGAATCGTCCTGGGGGATATCTGCCGACTGTTCTGTAATGGCTGTAGACGAAATGACGATATTGGAACTCGTTCATCTTCAAAATAGACTTCCGAGCCTTTCGAAAGAGCCTCAATGGAAAATAGAAGCAGCCCTTACCGAGAGTTATTTTACTCTTCCAGAACTTCGGAAATCACGGCTCACGATATTTCCTCAGCACGATATTGGAGAGAACAAAGTCCTACAATTTATCGCTTTCGTCTGGATCATAGCCCAAAATATCTCTCTCCCAAAAAAAACATTCTCCAATCTACTACTTTGGCGCGGAATGCATGTCTCGATTCTATCTGTCCAGATCGATGCTTATATGGAAGGGATTGTAGAGAACTTTGAAAACGAACTCCAGCAGATACAGCTCCTCATAACCCGTTCTTGTGCTCAACCTATGACTACAAGCCACGGCGATACTACCCCAACAAAAAACAGTCTCCCAGAACGTGATTGCAATTTATACACCGAAGAATCACCCCGAGAACTTTCTCCAGAACGTGATCTTTCGGAACTGAAAGAAGTTCTCAACAGGATTGTGAATCACGTCTTGTGCAATAGAGAAACCGTATCTTCCTCCGACTATCTAAGAAACCTAGTTCGGTACGAGCTCGAAAAATATCTTCTCGCAAACATCACACAAGCGAGAGAAAACTTTCGTTTCAGACAACAAGAAAATGGATGCATTACTTTCAGATCTCCCAGTAGTTCTTTCTACAAATGGATAAGCAATACTTCAGCTGACCACTCCACGTTACCCTTCGCCATGGCCTTTTTCTGCAGCTTTATTGACCATGATAGCAGAATTCCTCTTCTTGCAGGGGCACGTCAAAAGTACCTGTTTGAAGACGTCTGTCGACATCTTGCGAGAATGACCAGACTATTCAATGATTATGGGTCGATTGACCGGGATAAAATCGAGGGGACCGTGAATAGCGTTAACTTTCCTGAGTTCCAGCTTGAGGCCCAAAAACAGACCATTCACCAATGCGGCGATTCGGGTAGAAAGCTCGTGGAAGCACAGGAAGAAGTTGTGAGAGGTAACCTCTTCTGGGTCGCTAGTTATGAACGCAAATGCTTGGATTTTGCTATGGGAGAATTGGAGATGATAGTGGACCACAAGGTCGCAGATGGAATCAAGCTGTTTGCCACCGTTGCGGACATTTTTGCTCAGATCTATGTGGTAAAAGATATTGGTTTATCGGTCGCGGATCTGAATGACCGTTAGAATAAAAGTATAAAGTTCTGAGATATGTTACAGTTTCTCGCCGTGGGAACCTGGCAGCAAAATGATCGCCATCTAGTTTACAAGACACGTTGACATAAATTCGTTCCATTTTATGTAATTTCAGAGCGAACAGTGTTACGTACGCGTTATTAAGCATATCTTTTTAATGTCTCTAGCGAAATCAATTAGTATATTATAGATTTTAGGATAAACATTAGTATAAATATATACTCGACCCGCTAGTAGTAGTAGCGGCATTATGTTTACTACCAATAGCTATACGCTATTCTTTAAACAATTAAGCCTTCTCGTCCTTTCTAGCTTACTGCCTGTCTGGCTGTCTTGCTGTATAGCTGTATAGCTATCTAGCTATCTGGCTGTCTGGCTGGCTGGCTGGCTTCTAACCGCGTCCTCGCGAGGTTGAATTTACTCTGGGAATTTTATATCCTAATCAAGCATTCTACCAGTTCTTTATACCGCCGCCGTTGGGATTTGACCAATCGGATACGTCCTATGGTCAACCTGTATAAAACTCTAAATTGAAAACAAACATTCAGTCTAAAGTAGTTAAGCTTACGTAACCCACGTCGCTCACTCGCTAAAGCTTGTTCGCTCGAGTAGGTCACGTTCGCTCTGATAACCAGTAGTGATATACCTCGTCATATATAGCTAATTTAATCGGAAACATAGCTTGGTATAACTTAAGATTCCCATGAACGATTGTTCTCAAATCAACCCATTTTCATCGACTCATTTCCTGCCTGCGAGCCTGGCCCAGGTGTAGGTAACTGACCAATATCACGTGATCTATATCAATACAGCCACCCAAAGTATACCAAGAGGACAGGTTTTGTATCATTCTATGATCAGACGGTGCTTATATGTCTAGAAAACACATAGAAACAGATGAATCCAACTTGCTTTGGGCCTCTTGTGTCACATGACGAAAGTGCCCTTATGTAAGCTGGAGGTGAGATCCCTTTGGCGCTGGATTTGCCGGGCGGATAGTGGCTGGCAGGCACTTGAAACACAGGACAATTTCAAATAGGGTTGGTACTCGAGTACGGAGTACCTACGTACGGAGTACACAGGCTACACAGCCTGGAATCAGAAACCAGAACATCAACTTCAGATATGGGACCAGTCTTACCTCTAAGTTCTACTGTACGGAGTACCAGTACTGTAAGTAAGTACCATTATAAAGTACTAGTGAGCAACATCGGATGACAGCGCGAACCTCTTTCGTCGTAACCCAAAATTATCTCAAGTTTGACGCAAGCCAAGGATGTACGAAGTGCTCCGTGAACGAAGAACATTAGAGGTTCAAATGACACGGACTTTTTCTCTCCCCCTTAGCCTTTCAGGTTCTCCCCTTAAAGCCATCCCTTGAGCTTCCACGGTTTAGTCTGATAGTCTCATTATGTAATCTATGGCACCAGACAGAGGGTGGTCTTCGTGGCTGGAAGTGGCTGGAAGTGGCAATATTCAAGAGACGATTAGGTTTGACTGGGGCCCAACCTTTGGCTTACAGCCGCTGTAAAATTCGGCTCTAACAAAATAACACTTCGCTTCGTCTCAGCCTCGTCTCAAGTGATGGCGGTTTCCAAGCTTGGAGTCATCATCATCTCCACCCAGCCAGCATCTCAACCTTCTTTTGCCTGCAAATCCCACCAAGGCGCAAATCAAGCTTTGGATTTTTGGACATTATTTTACGGACCAATTAGAAATCTTTCATCGGGCCATCATCACATCATCACATCATTCAGCAACTCCACCGACATTATTCTCTTTTTCCATTGAGGCACAGCATATCTTCGAAGTATTTTGTATATTTATGTAAGCGAATTATTAGACGAAAGGGCTCTCTTTTTGTCTTTCGTCAAATAATTCTCCGTACTGCGCCAGTTCTCACGGCCATGATCCATCTCTCACAAAGACAGGAATCTGAAATCTGACATCTGAAGTCTGAAGATCGGTGGTAGTAGTGATGGAATGTGCGCTCCCTCATACACATCTTGGCCGCTTCATGGATCTCGTTTCTTCCGTGCGCCAAACTCGGGACGGCATTCTGGAACCAGTAAGCGTGCGAGAGCCCCCAGAATAGAGGCCAGGCAGGGGCAGGGGCTAGCTTCTCATCCCCCTGACGATACAAATACAATTCCCCATCTCTCCATCCTTTAGCTTCCTCTCTTTTTATTTCATCTTCTCTCCACGTTCTCTGTACTCGCTCAAACCAAAATTCCCGCTGTTTTCTTCGTTTCTTCAAGTACCTTTTCAAATCTACATCCTGCCAGCCAGCTTTGTCGCCGGACGACCTTTAAAAATCCACTTACACTCCCTTAATCGAAATCTTTGAACCAACCTTCCGAAACCGACAAGATGCAGTTCACAAACCTTGCTTTTTTGTCCTTAGTCGCTGCTGCCGTTGCTAGCCCAATCTCTATCCCTCAGCGTCTCGATGGTACGTTTGTTATTCTCAATTCAGTAAATTATTTCGAAGGGTCTCAATTCTTGCATGGTGTATTTGTGGGCGAGTAGAGGGTCTGGGCCTCATTTATCCACCTCAAAAGTCGAACTCTGAAAGACCAGACCTTCTCACAAGAGGTTTCAATCCACACGGTCAAAACCCAGATGCCAAATTATGTCATCTACATAGCGGGGATGTGCATGGCATGCATTTAGCAGGAAGAAATTGTGTGCAACAAAAGACACAAACAAACATACTGATTGATATTTTTTTAGACATCACCGCAAGAGACATCGCCGCCCGTCGACCACAAACTGAAACAGAAGCCTCAGTTATGACTGATGCAAATGGCGAGGTTGTTACTTTTGATTCTACCGCCGTCTTCAAGCGTAGGGAAACTGAAAACCGTCTCTCATCACTCAACTGACAAACTATTCTAGCTACCGTTGATAAGAGAGAAATTAACGATGATCTCCCAACTATGACGAACGCAAATGGCGAGGTTGTTTCTTTTGATGCTGCCGCCGTCTTTAAGCGTAGGAAAACTGAAAATTGACTTTCATTACTCAACTGACAAAGTATTCTAGCTGCCGTTGACAAGAGAGAAATTAACGATGATCTCCCAACTATGACGAACGCAAATGGCGAGGTTGTTTCTTTTGATGCTGCCGCCGTCTTTAAGCGTAGGAAAACTGAAAATTGACTTTCATTACTCAACTGACAAAGTATTCTAGCTGCCGTTGACAAGAGAGAAATTAACGATGATCTCCCAACTATGACGAATGCAAATGGCGAGGTTGTTTCTTTTGATGCTGCCGCCGTCTTTAAGCGTAGGGAAACTGAAAATTGCCTTTCATTACTCAACTGACAAAGTATTCTAGCTACCGTTGATAAGAGAGAAATTAACGATGATCTCCCAACTATGACGAACGCAAATGGCGAGGTTGTTTCTTTTGATGCTGCTGCCGTCTTTAAGCGTAGGGAAACTGAAAATTGACTTTCATTACTCAACTGACAAAGTATTCTAGCTACCGTTGATAAGAGAGAAATTAACGATGATCTCCCAACTATGACGAATGCAAATGGCGAAGTTGTCAACTTTGATACTGCTGCTGTTTTCAAGCGTAAGAAACCCTCAAACTTGATATCTACTACATCAACTAACAAAAACAATAGCTGTTATTGATGATGCTCCAGCTGTTGAGGCTCGTTCAGAAGAGAATGAAGCTGCTCCATCTATGACCAACGCAAACGGTGAGGTCGTTAGCTTTGATCCCGCAGCTGTCTACCTACGTAAGTCCTCATTTTGAAGAGCCGATTGCAAACCCCTTTTGAACTAACAAATGATTTAGCTGTCACTGCCGCTGGCGAGAAATAAATCTAGTACCACCCACGTTTAGGTCGATTGGCAAACGCACAGGAAGAGACATTAATTATGACATTATTCGCAGGTTTCGAAGGGATATATTGGGGGTTTAAGGTTTAAAAAAACGTATTTGGGGGTGTTCTTCTCTCTATCGCATAATACCACACCAAATGTTTGAGTGGATTTGTTATCACGCGAGATGGGATCTTTTTATGTAATTTGGAAATCCTGAGGGATTCAACTGGATTACCCTTTTAAGTAGATGATGATTGGGAATCGATGGAGTTTACAGATCAACTTTGATATTTCTTGGTTTGCTGTGCATGAAGTGAAAGTTGATCTGAAAAGGTGCCCCCAAATGTAATGAAATCTGCTCTAGTTTTATAATCGCCACTTCTTTTCTTATGCCCTTTCTCAATTCCATCCTCAGCTGTAGGCTTCGGCATCTTGGACAAGTTCCAATGGAGCTTTGCGTGGAATAAACCTATCTGAGACATTCAAGAGCCAACCAAAAATAGAATGGAACCTTCCAGCAGTTTTTTGTCTGGAGCCCTGGGTTCCTTTCCATACTATACAAAATGGAATAGATTGCAACTCTAAGACTACTCAGTTATTATCAGCCAATACAGTGACTCAGACACCTCAAGTTCGGATGAACGCTATCCTCCCACTACAAAAGCGAGCTTTTTACTGCTCTTGGGAAATGATGAAAGCTTAAGTACAAACATTCTCTTCTTGGGAATGGTTCGCGAGGATGGAAAGTTATTTGAATGGCTGGCTATCTAGAGCAATCTTTGATGCCTTCTCTGCCCAATTATCACTTGCTTGGTTTGTGTTTGGGATTCTGGGGTTCTGATAGTCGATGGGTGTATCTCCTTTACTAATTGTAGCGGTGACTGATTCTCTCTTAAAGGATACTACTTTCGTCTCCCTTTTTTTGCACCATAGAAAGGACCTGAAGGTTGTGTCATCTAAGTGTGCTAATACTGCATTTAAAACAGTATAATTTTCAAAATACTGTCTCAGAATCCTTGGAGAGAATCTTCGTTATACTTCAGATACATGACTTATTGAACTTACTAGTCACTCAACTCAACATATAATTGCAGTAACCAATCCTCCAAATGGGTACAAATCAAGATCTAACCTTTTACACAAATATGATAACATAATGTTAAGTCCTTTTCCGGCTTGTCCAAGTATTTCCTCATATTCAGTATCTCCTGATTCCTCATAATAAGTCTTCACCATGGTCCATGGAGTTACATGTCTTCTTCCCGCCATAATATTTTAAAGAAACCAATATACAAATAGTTCTCAGTCCTTCCTCCAGCTGTGCAACTTCGAAATCTAAGAGGGGGTGGTTCTCTGCCTTTAAACGGTAAAGGCCCATGATATAACCAATTGAGAGTGTGTCTACGAGTACAAACAATTCACCACTACTTTATTGGGGATGTTATTTTGTGTACTAATATGCAGGGTTGCCGATGGCTGGCTTATTGAAAAATTGCATGTTAAAGAAACACTGGGTGGCCTTCCAAATAAGTAACGTATATTTTTGGAGACATGTCCACAACTAAAAAATAACTTGTGTCTGAAAAAATTACCAAAAGCTACATATCGTAATCCATATACGCCAACTAGTAAAATTATAGCTTCCCTCTTCAAAGCTCTCAAAAGTTATCTAACTATCTTCACACAAAACTTCTTTCACTGACCCTGTCGTCGAGAGAGCGATGGAGCACCGAGTATTCTACAGTAGCACAGAAAAATGCTTAATATCCGAGGCAGACTTTGATTTGAGCTAACCAATAAAAACAAAATTCTTCAAGTCTTGAGTAAGTAGTAAGTAAGATTACACAAGATTTATATTTGCCAATAGATACGATACAATCACAAGCTAGAATTCCGAGCCCGGTACAAATAATTGCATACCCAAAACGCAACTCCCTTTCCCGATCTTTCGCCGCCAATAAACCGTGTCCGATTGATTTTTTGAGGTGGGTTCTGTTTTCCCTAACCTGATCGATCCCCTATCTCCTGGTCTCGACGTATGTACTTGTCGATTTGTAGGTTTACGATATCCACCTTTTGTCTTAGACCTTCCATGCTCCTCATAGGTTCAAATTTTGCCTTTTGACCCCTTTTGAAAGCTGAGAATACAGAATTGAGCCTACCCGTATAGGGAGCAAGGTCCAAAACAAAAAGTGGATATCGCTGTACCAGAAATCGAGCAGTACTGTACATATGTCGAGGCCAGGAGATATGGTGGTCCTGTTTATCCCAGCATATACACAATACAAAGGAAATTATACCATATACCATGCCCCAAAACCGTGCAAAACCACCAGGTGATCACCGTCCCCTCTCCATATCCCGATTCCACCTCTCCTGCGTAATTTTATCATAACTCTTCACTCTCCCTGTCTCCCCTGTGACCTGGAACTGAGTCGTCTTCTTGATTATCGGTCCCAAAGGAATCTCACTCCCAGTACTACCCATGCTCTCCCGTCCCCCTACATGTGTGCTCGCATTTCCCATCGCTCCAATCCCCTCCGAGCTCTTACCATCGAGCGTATAGTTATCTTCTTCATCACTCTTCACCCATGCTCGGCTATCCAACGCACCTCGGCTTCCCGACTTCCTTCCAAAGGTTCCTGACCTAGGTCCTATGTGACTTGCCGAGTTTTCGGATTGGTCGATGCTTTGGCGTCCGGAGTAGTATGAGTAGATGCTTCGGGAGAGACTTAGGTTCGTGGCTATTATACCGAGATGAAGTTCGGTATTGGCCCAGATTGCTGCGATACAATAGTCGTAGGATAAATCCGTTACGACTGTTCCCAGAGAAGTGGCTCGAACGATGGCACAAACTGTGGCAATGAGACCTAAGGACATAAGCCCCGTGATGGCGATTTTTAGGTTGAGTTTCATCTTAACATTCCAGAGAACGACGACCGGGAGAGAGGTACATATGACATCCGTAATGACAGAGTATGCTGTGCCAATGTTAGAAGATGCCGAATTGAAGGAAGAGAGGGAGACTGAGATGGATCCACATACCAACTTGGACGTAGATAGAGTAAATTCGGACACGAGTATCCCAACATTTCCCTGGAGTCTTCGGGATCCAGTATTTTTTGACGGGATCACACTCAGCAAGTAGAACAATTAGACAAAGGCCATTGGTCAATACCAAGCCTCCCATCATTCCAATTAGACATTGTCGCAAGAGCTTTGTTTTTTTGATGCGAAGAATGAGGAGACAGATGGAGCATTTGAGAACGCAGATGGCGACGAAAAGAAAAAGTTGAGTGGCCCAGGTTAGGAAGTTGACGTATTGATATTGATCAATGGTGAGGTATGGCTTGTGACGTCCGTTACCTGCTTTTACGGAAACAATTTGTATTATCGTTCGGCCAATTGATAAGAGCGTGCATATTGCAATTGTAATATCGTCCTATTGATTTTTGTTAGTGTTTTGTGCTTGTACTGTAATGAATAGTGGGGTGTGTGATTGGACAATGTGGTCCATCACACACCTAGCCTTTGATGTCATATTGAGCCTGGAAATGCTCTGATTTCACAGACGAAAGTCAGAGATTGAAGTGAGCCAATTTTGACCCTCTAAAACTTGCTGGCGCAATAATTGAGCTGGTGTGGTAATCAAAAGCATAAGAGACACGCTGATCAAGCACAAGCCTCTCGTTGGCGAAGAAGTGGAAGATTGCAGAAAGAAATGAAGATCAACTTACCCATCCAACCAAGGAACGCCTATATCTTGCCCAACCCCGCAGACAAGTCGTCACAATAGAAAAGGCAGTAAGAACACAAGTCAACACTAACAAGGTTGGTCCTTTCGATTCATCAGAAACATCCATCGCGACATCAAATGTGGACGCCATTCTGAACACTAGTAGAAGAAGAAAGGTGCTTAAGGATAAGGGTCTTCCCTAAAAGAAAGACGCTATCAAAGCATGCAAGTTCCAGGTAATAGACTTCCCCAAAACAAATATCAAGGGAGGTTGTCTACAGACTTATAATCAGTTATATCATATCCAGAACAAAGCCTACTTTCCACGTTGCAAGGGGCCCTGACCCCGACCACAAATCAAAAGCTTAGTAGATGGACATTCTTTGCCTTCTCTGGAAGCACGCAAGCATCCGAGTTGCATGGGGAGTTGTGCAGAATGCAACGGGGTCGTGGGGGATGAGACGATAGTGGGAAAGTCCAGATGTTTTGCAGAAAAGCAAGGGGTAATGCCAATCCTCGACTACTGGTAGACACCGGATATAAAAGATTTCGAGATTCACCTGTCGAGATGAGGAGTACGGAATTAGGTATGCATGAATTTCTCCTTGTGGCTTGAAGAAGAGCGGACTGAGCGTTGAAGAAAAACCGAAAGAGAGCAATTTGGGAAACTCCACCGTCATGCTCCACCAAATGATGTGAGGCTTGCCCTATCAAAAGGAGACGGGGAGAGGGGGGGGGAAGGTCGGGAAGTGGAGTAGACATAGGCCTTGTGGACCTCGGGAGGGTGGATGGAACGAGATGTAGAAACACCAACGGTTGGGACCCGCAAAGGATTTCCGGATTTCCCAGCAGAAGTAATCATCTTGAATCTCAGAGAGGTACTACTCGAGTACGTACGTAGGTAAGTTCTCAGAAGACTTTTGCCAGAAGAGTACGGAGGGTATATCAATAAGAAGAGAGCAGTTGGAACCAACTCTATGCAAGTCACCTTAATCCGTAGTTCTGGGCCAGATTGACTTCCTGCTCCCACATCTCCCACATCAAATTGGGAAGCGAAAAAAAGGTGTTCCTGGAATAATCATACGACGTTGCGCCCGTTCTTCTGCAGCATCTGCATCTGCCATCGGTTCTCTTTTCCCCCACATTTTGTCGCTACATCTCAGTAACATCTGCACTGACTGTCGCTTGATTGCAACCAAGAAAGAAACCCTACCGGTACTGTAAGCTTTTCGAAACTCTCCGAACAGGGTGGGTAGTCTAAACAGGGCCGTTTGCCAATGCAATCTATTTTAACCGAGTACTACCTACCTACGCGGACACTTCGGCCTGGCCCCGAAGCCCCAACAATGGCATGAGCATGAAAAATGCGACCATGGTCCACATCAAGCGTACCAAGAGGCATCCAAATCCGTAACGCACCGGATTTCTCAATTGGTGGCAAAAACATTCGTCCCCAATAATATCGAATTGAAGATGTGACAAAATAGTACTCGAGTACGGACCGTACAGTCCTAAAAACAATCATCCGTGCCCAGAAAGGGCTTGAGAGTCAAATACGCAAAAGCGGAACTTCGGAAGGCAATAAGAATATTTTGAAAACTGGGGAGCTTCCAACTTTTCAACATCTTCAATCGACAACCAAGTTTTTGAAAGAGCTAAACGAAGATCACCCCCGCTTGCGGGAGCAGAGGGGAATTGACTTTGTGCCATTTTGTGGACGAACCGACACACGGACTTCTGTACCGAAAAAGTGTGACTTCTGTACCGAAAACTCAACGCGGAGAACGAACGTGCATGGGAGATCTTCAAAGACAGACGAGCAACTGTTGACGCCATTCATGTCGTGTGAAGCTCAAAAAGAAGGGAGCCACTCCGTGGAAAACTCTATGTTCTGTTGTCGAACTGAATACCATTGCAATCCTACATCTGGCGGAGCGGCAGTTGCTTCTGTCGTCAAAACTTCAAGGGGAATTCACGCAAGCCATGACAGCAATCTGCATTAGATTCGCAAGTGTATTGTCTGAATTGCACTCTCAGACCACCAGCAGGTGGATATAAGGCAAGGGGCATATAGCCAGTAGGAGTCGTCTATTCTAGGCCCTGGTCTTCTGATTCTAAAGATCTCGGAGCTCTTTTGGCCCCTTTCTCTAAAGATCTACGCTTAATTCGTTAAGAAAGTGGGTACTTTTAAGATTTTAGCTTAGTAGATCTAGGCCAGAACAGGTAATCTAGCTAATCAGAAAGCGTAGATGAACGTAAAAAAGACAGAACATAGAAAATAACTTAGTAGGAGTGTAGATTCACTCACATACCGCAGGGCACCCTAGCAGCACTCTCCACACACATCCACTTGCTGGTGGTCAAAGAGTGCAATTAGGACAATACACTTGCGAAACCGAGTACATGAGGAGACGAGTACTCCGTACCGGTAAACAGCAAAAGGCCCATATCAAACGGCCAATCTATTGGACCCAAGATTAAAGTGTGGCATTGCGAATTCTTGGATTTCCTGAAGAAGACAGAACCCCGCAACTTTTGCTGCACTTCCCCTGTTAGATTAGACGACGTCCAATTGGTGACCCTGGAATCGGAATAAAAGTGGACAGCACCCCCAGCCTCCAATTACTTCAACAAAATCAGAGAGACTGGTCCAATTTAAAAGTGAAATCTGACCAACAAGATTTTACGGCCCCCGGGGCCCGAATTGTCAGCTTATTAGGTTGGTGACGGGAGTAGGTGCAATTGGGGCAACTCTGAATCGTATAAACGGCACTAGTTGGCCTCGTTTTAATGAGAGTGTGTGAGGACATCGTCTCATCTCTATTCCACATGTCAAGTGCAAGTTGTGAAAGGGGCTGTAAGTCTGCTCACTTCTCTCAAAGACTCGGGTTTTCCGTTCTGCAGAGGCCTTTTTCCCGCTCGCTTTCTCAGCACACGCTGTCTGCGCGTCGGAACTCATCACACGGCCGAACACCACGCATCTTTCATCAGATGGCGTTTCCGAAACTCTCAGTGGCAGCATGTTTGGCATGTGTGCTTTCAAACGCTGCAGTTGCTGCAGGACAATGTTCTAATACCCTCGACACTTTTGACTTTGTACATTTCTCCACACCTCACCCCTTCCAGCCAGCTGTTGCTTACACACTATAGATTGTGATTGGTGGTGGGACTGCAGGGCTGGCCGTAGCAGCTCGTCTTAGTGAGGGCCTCACAGAATCTTGTATTCTAGTTGTAGAAGCTGGTTCTGATGGCAGAGCAGAGCCCAGAATTTCCATTCCTGGTCGGAAAGGATCTACAATCGGCACCAAGTATGACTGGAACTTGACCACTACTGCTCAGTCAGGCCTCAATGCCAACAGAAAGATCAACATGAGCCGAGGGAAGGTGCTCGGTGGAAGTTCTGCAATGAACCTGATGACCTGGGATCGTGGTGCGGTGGCTGATTTTAATGCCTGGGAGACACTGGGAAATCCTGGGTGGAACTGGGATAGTATGTTCCCAAGTATGTTGAAATGTGAATCTTTTCAGCCATCCAATGAATATGAATCCACGAATGGTGTGGGAAAAAGCGGACCCGTTGATACACTCATCAACCGAATTCTACCAACCCATCAGTTGACCTTCAAGCCTGCTATGAACGCCTTGGGCGTCGCAGACAATAATGCTTCTCTTGCTGGAAACCCGGTCGGTGTTGCCCGAAAGCCTACCAATATCAGACCATCTGATTATAGTCGTTCTTACAGTACCGCTTACATCGAGAATGCTCCAGCAAACCTGGCTGTTTTGACTGATACTCGAGTTGCAAAGATAAATTTCGATAGCAACAAGGTCGCCACCGGTATCACTTTACAGGACGGTACTGTGCTTTTGACAAAAAATGAGGTCATCCTATCCGCGGGGTCCCTTCAATCACCTGGCCTTCTTGAGCTTTCTGGAATTGGAAACCAAGAGGTCTTGAAAGCTGCTGGTGTTGATGTTGTCTACCACAACCCTAATGTGGGCGAAAACCTTCAAGACCACATACGTATCCAGAACTCATACCAACTTAAGCCTGAGTTTCTCTCCTTTGATGTTTTGAGATGGAACACCACATACGCCGATTTAGAACTTGGGTTGTACAAATTAGGGTTGCCATCGCTTTGGGATTATACTGGAAGTGGTTATGCGTATATGAATTGGACGACTGTCTCTCCAGAAATTGGTGCATCGATGTTAAGCCTTGCACAAGCCAACGCTAACTTATCCTCCCAAATTGACCAGATAAAGCTCGCTTACCTTGTGAACGAGTCAAGCACTGTTCCACAGCTGGAAGTCATCTTCTCTGATGGTTATACAGGATTAAAAGGGTACCCAGTAGCCAACACTCCATTATTTGGCCAAGGATTTTTCACCCTCATCGCTGCCATTCAACATCCATTCTCAAGGGGCAACGTCCACATCTCTTCTTCTAACATCACCGTCAACCCAACCATAGACCCCAAGTACCTATCCAATCCATATGATCTTGCTGCTGTAATCAATGCAGCAAAGTACTTGCGAAAGGCAGCAGAGACCGCGCCTATGTCAAGCATCTGGTCAGCTGAGTATGAACCCGGACCAGCTGTCCAAACAGACGCAGACTGGGAGGCATTCGCCAAGAACACCACGCTTTCCATCTATCACCCAGTTGGAACATGTTCCATGCTGCCGGAAAATGCTGGTGGTGTCGTTGACGCAGAGCTAAAGGTATATGGTGTCAAGGGAGTTCGAGTTGTCGATGCTTCAATCATGCCCATCATCCCTAGCACACACGTGCAAACTGCCGTTTATGGAATTGCGGAGCGAGCTGCGGAACTTATCTTGAAGGATTGGAGCTAGATCTTTATCCTGTCATGAATCGTAAATATTTATAGCTTATTCTTAATGTTGAAATGACAGATACCCATTGAATGAAAGGAGTTATCTGAGACTTGGTATGGGGAGGCAATATGCACATGTGCATATTTCGATTATTGGGCGCCTGGTGGTTCTATGAAACATGATCGGAACGAATTTAATTTGAATCTATGAAACATGATCAGAACGAAGTTAATTTGAATATGTATATATAGGAACGAGTATCAATCGTTGCTCACGGTACTGTACATATTTCTTATGATGAGGACGGTAGGAAATAACCAGTGTTTCAACTCGCAAGTACTCTTAAAGCCCACAAATGCCACAAGAAAATATTGATATCTCCAAAAAAGAACTCCTGCTCTCACCAAAACCGGAGTAACCTACCCACCTGGCCCAGTCAGTTGGTGTGTGTTCACCCGAAAGCGCCACACCACTAGCTGTTGCGAAACGAAGAGAAGAAAGGGAGGTAAGAGAGTGCAAGCCACCACAGGGACAATAAATAGCAACACAAAAAAAACCCCCACTCCGTCTGGTAGTTGAACCTGGCCGTTTCATAGCGTAGGAAAGCTTTTGCCATTTTTCTGTCATGTCATGTTTTTTGTGGAAAGGTGGGAAGACATTAAAGCGCACTGAGACGCAAAGGCCACTGTAGAGATATAATAGTGTCTATATTCTTTTGATCGATTCTGCTTCAGCGGAGTCTCTAAAGGGTTTGGAGTGTTTCCAAGAAAAGGGTCGGAGAGCAGTGCAAAGTATATGCGCATAGCATCATTAAAGCCATGTATTCGGGAGAATTGCGTCGCGGAAAAATTATTGAAAGAGGATGATGGCAGTAGATGCACTTACTCCAAGATCAGGCAACAGTCAACAGAAAACAAGTCCAGAAAACTTGTTCTACATTTTGGTGAACTTTTTGTTGAACGGTAGACCTGATTGTCTTGAGTAGCAGAGAAGAAGGATATCCATGAGCAATGAGAATACTTCCTCTCTCATGTGAAAGGCTTGACTCTTTGAGCTCGACTCGCAACCCGACCCGACTAGATATTGAGTACTTTCCAAGTAGTTTTCGAGACCGGGGGACTTTGAACAACGCCGACGAAGCAACAAAGGATACAATAGAATAGAAATGGTCGTACCTATCATAATACTTATGGATTTGCCAGATCTTCCCCACCATCTAAATATACATTACATCTCGTCCATGCCCGGCATCCCCTTCATCCCTCCAACCTTCTCCCAGAACTTATCGAAGTCGATTCCTTCATTCTCGAAAAGCTGTCTCGCTTTCTCCATAGTCTTCTTTTGTTGTTCTGGGCCAAAGCCCCCAGGTTGCGAAGACTCGTACTGGACAAGCTCGATCCATCGAAAGAAAAGACTTTCCTTTCCCATGGCTGTCAGTTCGTCTTTGAATGCGACAATTTTCCTTCTACCCTCTTCTTCCTTGAGGCTCCCGCCTGCTTCGGCAGTTTCAATAACTACCCAACCGAAGTCTTCGTCATGGAGGAGGATTGTAGTTTTGAAGTCATCCAGCTTCATGTCTCCCTTCTCTACAAGCTTTGTTGCTGTGACCATGAACTTCCAATCGAGATCCCACTCCTTGTTTAGCATTAAATAACCCGTCTTTTCACTCATCCACATAGGATCTGTAGCCCTCCCAACATTGTTGAATAACAGGCCCTGTTCTTTGCTGCCCTCCTCCAATAGACTCTTGCTTTCTACAAACCATCTCCTACTTCTTCGAAGAATTATCTCACGTTCCTTAAATCCAAGTGTCAATCTCCAACTGACAGGATTGCCAATGGTTTGTCCCATAAAGAAGGCCTTTGGCCAGGGCCACACAAAGACATAAATTACCAAGTCGACCATGAAAGTGGCCGTCCTTCTCAAAATCTCCATTCCAATTGCCTCTCTAGTCATCCTTCTCGTATCCATCGTCAAGTCATTTTTCTTGCCCATCAGGGAGTGGCATATTTTCATGTAATAAGGCCCGATGCTGCGTATTCGGTAGAATATAGCGAGAAGTAGGAGGATGTTCATAACAACTGGAACCAAGAATATCTTCTTCTTAAAATCCGCGGGGTGCGAATCGATTGATGTGATGTAGACATGGCCTTTTGGGAGAGTCGCAAGTAGCGGTTCGAGAGATTTCGGCGCGGGTGCAAAAGGCTTTGGGAGTTTGGGGGAAGCGGATGACGGTGCGGACGGAATTTTGGATTTGGGAACGCGATTGAAGGCGCGTACCTTTGACTTGGGAGCCATGTCGGACTCTCCAGGCGATAATGACAGGTAGTAGGATCTGGGGATCGTCGGCGTCGGCGTCAGCGTCGTTGCGACGTTTCCAAGTTCCAATTTCCAATTATTTTGAAGTACTCGAGTACGTTGAGGTCCCGAGGTCGAGGTCTCCTGTGTGGCGTCCATGGCGTCCACAAATGTGGCGCCGTTCAGTGGTCGGGAAGTTTAAACCCCCGCCGACGTGACAATTTTTTGGGCATGTCATCGATGCGAGGACGACTACTCGGTACTCAGGTAATTCTTCTTGCTACCATTAATGGGCCACTACTGTACCTACATTAGCCAGCCATGAGGGGCAGGAGTTTAATACAGGTGGGTTAGTACTCAATTGGGAAGCTGCCTCCTCCTAACACCCCCCAGGAGTCATGTAGTCCATCGGTATGCGCATTCTGTGCGCATCGACTTGGACGGCCCAGACAGCCATCGCATGTTCAGCGCCGATTCATTCAGTCATCACGACCAGTTTACCGACCGCCTGGCGAAGGAAGTGCCATTCGAGAAGATGATGGAGCTTCGAACGCAACATTGGGGGGACCTACATGGGGATCTCCTGGCATTGGACGAGGCAAACAGCTGAGAAGAGGAAAGGGTAAGGGTAAGGGAAAGGGTGGCTCTTGGGGACTAGGTGGGGGTTTTGGGAATGTAGCTTCTGGAGTTGGAGGAGTAATACCAGCAAACAGTACTACTGAGTCGCCCTCCTCGCAACCACTTAGTGACCTGCTACCGCATGAGCAACGAGCCCGGAAGCTTTTGGCGGCGGAGCAAGCTCTTGTTGCGCCTTCGCCCCCTCCGTTGCAAGATCTTTTACCACACGAACGTCGAGCTCGAGAGCTTATTATGAAAAGTTCAACAAAGGCACAGCAAAGGCCTGTTTACATCCATACGGGTGCAGGTCCTGAACACACACGAGCAGGTAGATTTTCTTTTACGCCTCGGACACATGGCGAAATCCAGGATTCGGTAAGAAGAGCGATGCAAAAGAGAGATTCGCGGGAAGCGTGGGAGAAAGGAAATCCATCTGGACGTGAAGAAGGCGCTGGTGGAAACAAGAGATATGTTATGGGCGAAGGCGATAGGATGGACTCGTCCTCCTCTCACAAGGATAGCACAAACTGGACTCAGTTGAGAACACGACACGAGCGAGATCACACACCACGACAGCCTTATAGGGAAGATCCGATCAGGTCGAGGAATGGAACGTTTGAGGAAGAGCGTGCCCAGAGAGAAGAGGAGTCGAGATTGGGACGTTATAGGCCATTTGTTTCGAGGCCCATATCTCGGTTGAATTATAATGGACAAACATCTCAACCACCTGCTATCTTTTCAAGGCCGATTGAAAGCCAAAAGACCCCAGAACCTTCATCTCAAGCAAGCCCCGCCAAAGACGTTCGTGGAGGAAAGCCAGAAGAGGTGATCACTATGGAAGGTGAGAGTGGGCAGGTTTCGCAAAAATTGACGGAGGAGGAGAATTTCCCTGAAGAGATAGAGAAGACTGCGACCAAACAATCAGAGTCCAAGAAGCCAGAACCGATAAAGGAGCAAAATGAAGAAGAGGAAGCGAAAGAATATGAAAGACCATCAAGACGAAAGAAGAAAGCACGCAATAGTGAACTGGAGCCTAGTTACAGCAAGCTGCCCAAAGGAAAAGAAAGAGACAAGGCCATGAGACGCCAGAGATTCGTGATTGAAGAACAAGACGAAGACGCAGCGGAGTTGGCACGACTAGAAGAACTTGAGCGCGCAGAGTTAAAGAGACAACGGAAACTCGAAAAATCGGTCAAGAAGCCTGTTCCAATAATGCTTCCGCAGTATATTTCCGTGTCAAATCTTGCTATTGCATTGAGAGTTAGGCAGGAAGACTTCATTCGCAAAATGCAAGATTTGGGTTTCGAGGACACCCAACACGATTTCATCTTGAACTCCGAAAATGCGGGCCTGATTGCAATGGAATATAATTTTGAGCCCATCATCGACCGGGGAGATTCGGAAGATCTAAAAGCAGCAGAGCCACCCAAGGACACTTCGGCATTGCCTCCCCGACCCCCAGTTGTTACGATTATGGGCCATGTTGATCACGGCAAAACTACGATACTTGACTACTTGCGCAAGTCATCTGTTGTGGCAAGCGAACATGGTGGAATTACCCAACATATTGGAGCCTTCTCTGTACCGATGCCTTCTGGAAAGACTATTACTTTTCTGGATACACCTGGCCATGCCGCATTCTTGAGCATGCGACAGAGAGGTGCCAATGTGACTGATATTGTTATTTTGGTAGTTGCCGCAGACGATAGTGTCAAACCCCAAACCATCGAAGCCATCAATCATGCCAAAGCAGCACAGGTTCCAATAATTGTTGCAATTAGCAAGATTGATAAACCAGAGTCTGATATTGAGCAAGTCAAGCAGGATCTGGCTCAACATGGTATTGATGTTGAAGATTTCGGCGGTGACACTCAGGTCGTTTGTGTCAGTGGCAAGACTGGTCAAGGCATGGATGAGTTAGAAGAAGCTGCTGCCGCATTGTCTGATATCATTGACATGAGAGCAGACACAGAATGTCCAGCCGAAGGCTGGGTCATTGAAGCAAGTATTAAGTCTGTTGGCAAGTGTGCGACCATCCTTGTCCGACAAGGCACAATGCGCCCTGGTGATTTCATCGTTGCTGGCAATACCTGGGCTAGAATTCGTTGTCTTCGTAATGAAGCTGGTATAGATGTCGAAGAAGCTGGACCTGGAACTCCGGTGGAAATTGATGGATGGCGCGAGCAACCACTCGCAGGCGACGAAGTTCTTCAAGCCCCCAGTGAAGCAAAAGCTAAGAGCGTTGTGCACTACAGACTCGAGCAATTGGAGCGAGACAAAATGGCTGAGGATATGGAGGCTATCAATGAGAACCGCAAATCTGAGTTCGACAAGAAGCAACGCGAAAAACTTGAAGCTCAGGCCGCGGAAGAAGGCTTAACTCTGGAACTACCTGAAGAAATAGTCGGCGGACCCAAACAAGTGTATTTCATCGTCAAAGGGGATGTCAGCGGTTCAGTTGAAGCAGTTATTGAAAGCATCGCTGCTCTTGGCAATAAAGAGGTTCAACCCACGGTCCTCAGACGTGGCGTAGGCCAAATTTCCGAGTTTGACGTTGAACACGCAGCAGCCGCAAAGGGCCACCTCATCAATTTCAATACTGAGGTGGAGCCTCATATTAGTCGTGCCGCGGAGCAAGCTAATGTCACTATTATCGATCACAACATTATTTATCGTCTGGTGGATGATGTCAGAGCAGAGCTTTCCAAACATCTCCCACCTCTCGTGACACAGCGAGTACTTGGTGAGGCGGAAATATCCCAAATTTTCTCTATCACGGTCAAGGGACGACAAGTCAAGAACGTTGCTGGATGTAAAGTCCGGAATGGGGCCATTGGAAAGAACTCCAAGGTCAGAGTAATACGGGATGGCGAGAAGGTGTACGATGGTATGTCCTCCGTATTCCTTTAACGAAGTGAAAGCTAATGTGCAACAGGTAATATTATGTCCCTCAAGAACGTCAAAAGGGACGTAGTCGAGATGAAGAAGGGTACTGAGTGTGGCATGGCTTTTGAAAACTGGCATGACTTCTTGGCTGGAGATCTTATACAAACTTATGAGGAGAAGGTGGAGAAGAGATATCTCTAATTCTTCTATTTGGTTTCTTTTGGCGTATGGCCATATATGTAGTAGAAGGTTACGCTGTAAGAAACTTGGGGCTTTACACACAGATAAATGGGAGGCACTGGGAGGGTATGTATAAAAGTGTATTTGGTGGTGGTGGTGGTCGTGCATCTCAATAGGTGTTGAACTGTTTCTCTCATATAAGATCTTACATACAAATTCACCACTTCAACTCTCTACAATCTTCAGAAGGAACAGACTTAGCTGTTATGGGCTCTCTTGATACTTATCTAGGTAGACAGTTGGATGAATTCAAAAAAGACTTGATCAATTTTGAAGGACAATCGTCAGCATGCTTGAATAATTCCTGATCAATTGGAACTTTTCCAGGATGTACTTAGTGCTATTCACCTTACAGGGCCGCCGCTTTTACCCCCACATCCACAGGCGCGTCTTTTAACGCCTAGCGTGGCTGTGCGTGGCTTGGGGAAAGCCAACTTTTACAATGGTGCTGCGACAGTGATCTTTGATCTCAACCTCAACCCTTCTTTGTTTGGCGCAAGCAACCTCTTCATCTTGCGGTCGCCATCTACATACGGCAACATACCCAAGGTCATCCTCCTCTTCTGAAAGGCGCAAGGCATATACTGATTGATCGCAGTACCTCTCCAACTGACATTAAGTTCGCCCTTTCTTTCGCACGGCAGATTTGACATTGACACGAGCGCGCGATTGCGATCTTTACGATGGCGGAGGAGGACGCAGAGATAGCTCTCCTGCACAAGCTGCAGGCAGGGCAAGAAGGCGCGGCATGGGCAGATGGTGGAGAGAACGGGATCTCTGTCAAAAGAGAGACAGCAGAGGGCGAAGTTGAAGGCGAGCTACCTGCACAAAATACTGAGCATAACATCCAAGAAGTCCAAAAAGAAGTTGCTGCAGATGATCAAGTCCACCGTGCCTTATCTCCTTCAGGCGATGATAATGTTTCCGATGGTGGCGAAGATGAATATGATCCATCTTCTGTCATCACTGCTTCTACTCCTCCTCAACCCGCTCCCGCCGTTATTATCGCAGCAGAAGCCGCCTCGAGATCTAGCTCCAGAACATCCATTCGGAAGCGCAAGACCGTGGGCGGTTTCTTAGCAGATGATTCCGATGAGGACATCGATACGGCTACGCCAACACAGAACTCAGCCAGTCTGCAGCCGCCAGCATCTAATAATCCTAAACGATCTCCTTCCCCTTTACAGACATCTGTCACCACCCAACAAGATGTTACGGCTGTACCGGAGAATCCAAGTGATTCAAAGGCAGCTCCCAGCCCATCGCATGTTCCTTCTGTGACTTCTGGACAACCATCTACTGTGCAAGCTCCTGCCGCTCAGATACTTACCTTAGCAGGTCCATCACAGGGTGTCTCTGTACCGAAAGCACGCCTCCCAAATGACAAAATAGGTATACTTGAAGACAGAATAAAGGAAGATCCCCGAGGCGATTTAGATGCATGGCTTAACCTCATCGCCGAGCACCGTGGGCGTCACAAGTACGACGAAGCCATCCAGGTCTACGAAAGATTCCTCGCCATTTTCCCCCAATCTGTGAGTATCCGTAGCATATTCTTCCGTCCGGATTCCACTAATCTCTTTAGGCTGAGGTATGGGCAGAGTATACCGAGATGGAGCTTGAGAACAATCGACGAGTTGAAGCCGAGGCTCTTTTTGGCAGATGTTTGTGGTTTGTGCCTAACGTTAAGCTATGGTCCGTTTATCTCAACTACATTCGTAGAGTCAACGATTTGTTGAGTGATCCCGAGGGCACCGTTCGAGCAACTATCTCACAAGCATACGACTTTGTATTAGGCGTTATTGGGGTAGATCGAGACTCTGGAAAGATATGGCAAGAGTACATCCAATTCATCAAAAGTGCGCCTGGGCATCTTGGAGGTACCAGTTGGCAAGACCAGCAGAAGATGGATCAGTTGAGAAAAGCATACCAGCGGGCTATTTGTATTCCAATGTCCAGCGTAAACGTGCTCTGGAAAGAGTACGATCAATTTGAGATGAACCTCAACAAGATGACGGTAAGCTGGAACGTTTTGAGCCCCCAAGATCACTCTAACATGTAGTATAGGGCCGAAAATTTCTTCAAGAAAAGTCACCAGGATATATGTCAGCAAGGAGTGCTAATACCGCGTTGGAAAATATCACGCGAGGGCTGATCAGAACAACATTGCCAAGACTGCCTCCCTTGCACGGGTTTGAAGGAGAGCCGGAGTACATGCTGCAGGTTGAGCTATGGAAGAAATGGATTGCATGGGAGCTAGAAGATCCTCTGGTTTTGAAAGAAGACGAGTTCGATGTTTTCAAGCAGCGTGTTCTTTATGTGTACAAACAAGCAGTGATGGCACTACGTTTCTGGCCAGAATTATGGGTTGACGCTGCGGAATGGTGCTACAGTAATGGACTTGATCAGGACGGCGACACCTTTTTGAATGACGGAATAGTTGCCAACCCGGAAAGCTGTATGCTTGCATTCAAGAAAGCAGACCGCTTGGAAACCACACTATCGACGGAAGAGAGCAGCAAAAATCCAGCTGACAAAGGCAATATTGTTCGAGCACCCTACGACAAACTCCTCGACACGCTATACGACATGATCAAGCAATTGAAGGCTCGAGAAGCTCATGATCTAGTGAAACTCGATGAATCTCTAGCTCTTGATGCTTCGATAAGTGCGATTATTAGCAAAGCAGAAGATGACGAGGAGAACGAAGCGGAGAAGGCACGCAGAGAGGCGGATAAGGCGGAAAAGACGAAGGCTATTCAACTTGGCTATGCGGGCCAAGTAAATCTTATGTCCCGAACCATATCGTTTGCCTGGATAGCCTTGATGCGAGCTATGCGTCGAGTGCAGGGCAAGGGCGCTGTGAAGGATGTGATCGGTGGATCGAGACAAATCTTTGCTGATGCTCGCGCTCGTGGAAAGATCACAAGTGATGTTTACGTTGCTAGTGCCTTAATCGAACATCACGTATATAAGGATCCTGCAGGTACAAAAATATTTGAGCGAGGTGCCAAGCTATTTCCTGAAGACGAGGTTTTTATCTTGGAGTATTTGAAGCACCTGCTGTCTATTGGCGATACCACAAGTAAGCACACAGTTTGATACATCCTGCCAAATTCTGACAAAATATAGATGCTCGAGTCGCCTTCGAAACGGCAGTCAACCGTCTGACACAGAAGCCTGAGAATGTTTACAAAGCTAAGCCGCTCTATTCTTACTTCCACAAGTACGAATCACAATACGGAGAGCTGTCACAAATACGCAAGCTTGAACAGCGAATGGCTGAAGTATTTCCCACAGACCCCAAGCTCCAACAGTTCGCCGCCCGTTATAGTGGTGAAGGGTTTGAGCCAACTAAAGTACGGCTTATTATCTCGCCGGCGACTCAGATGCGACCAAAGAATCTTACCATACTGCCCTCAATTGAACAGCATACTTCGGTCCAAAATAGTCCTCGGCCCGTGTTCGCACAACCACCTGTGCAGGAAAACAGTCCAAGACCCCAGTACATACAGACCACGAATTCTCCAAAACGTCCTTTTCCTGCAGACGATTTTGAAGATATGAACCGACCTCAAAAGATGGTGCGGCGAGGCGAGTCGCCACTCAAAGGAGCGGCAGGCCGGCGTCTGAATCAACAGAAGCAGCTCCAGCAGACGCAAGGAACCCCAGCGTGGCAATCAAATGCCCCACCTGTTGCGGTGCCACGTGACATCACATTTCTCCTCAGCATCATCCCTAGAGCAGATCTTTATACGGCCACCAAGTTCAATGCCGAATCAATGGTTCGACTGCTTAGTCAAACTCATGTGCCGGATTATAGCGCATGGAAAGCTTCTCGAGACCAGCCTCAATCATTACCACCACAGCAAACGTCACAAGCACAATATGGTAGGGCTCCCATTCATCAAAACGATCGACCCCAATCTCAAGACCAGCATCAGCAACCGCACTACTCTTTTGCCGGTCAAGATGATCGTGGTTGGCAAAACCAGGCCAGCTACGGAAACCGTCCAAGTCAAAATGTGAACCATGAACGTAACGGCTACTCACAGCCATTGGTTCAGGGCATGCATTTGCAAGGACTTCCACCTAGGCCAGACCCCAACAATTCGGGTTATTACCAGCAGGACTATAACAACGCCCCTGGCACTAGTGGAAACTGGCAACAACCCCAAGTTCAAAATCCTGGCCCTTCCTTAGCGCCTGCTCAAACGTGGTATCAACAACAAGCTGACCAATTCGCCCCAGGGTACAACTCTTACGGTCGATAACCGA
Source organism: Hymenoscyphus linearis (assembly GCA_900536425.1). Lineage (NCBI taxonomy): Eukaryota > Fungi > Ascomycota > Leotiomycetes > Helotiales > Helotiaceae > Hymenoscyphus > Hymenoscyphus linearis. The sequence goes on from UNPR01000097.1 coordinate 140,416, forward strand.
GAGTTTTTTTAGCGGATTACAAACAAGCTTCTTCGACACTGGACTGGACTAGGGCTCCTCTTAATTCCTCTTGACCAGAACATTCCCACGATACGAGCAACATGCGGGTGTGTATCAGGTATTGCTTACGAGTTGCGCAATGTTTTATCTTAATTTGCAGTGGGGGAACTTCTGATGCCTTCTGGAAATGGATTCGTTGAGTCACCCCAGCAAGGTATCTCCAATTCCAAGCTGATTATCTTTCTTGTCTGTTGTCTTACTCATAGCATGGAGTTCTGGTGACCCCTGGGGATCTCAAAAATAGCAGGGCAGTGGTACCTGCTTCTAGCACCGATGTACAGTAGGAAAACAATAGTACCATGCAATGCAATGCCATTTCAAGGATTTTCTTTTAATTGTCTTACTTTTTTTTCCCGCAGAGCGTGATGATGTTTTAGATCCAATTGCCCATCCGTCTACTATTGTGCCAGATTTGATGGGAGAATTGAGCTACTGTGTAGATGGAGCTGCGTAAAGAGTCTCTTTGGCTTGATTCTTCAGCTCTGTTTGTAAAGTTGTTCATATTTGCCTTGAATATTGGGTATGAGAGAGGTAGGCATGCGAGGATTCATCTATTATGTTTTATGTTTCATGCGATATCAAATCAACTTGACGCTGGTTTGGTAGCGCTTTTGTGTCGTCACTTTGTCAGGATAATTCCAGATATACAAGAAGTGAATCGCAGTCAAAACTGGCTATGACGCATTGCAAATCATTCTAAAGTCGTAATCGGCAGATTGTTATAATTTGCCGTCAGCGACATGTCTGAACATCCCTAATTGAAACGAACTTTCAATTCACCATCTTCTATTTGTTCCATTGTACATATTATCTGGTTGCATGCTTGGCAGACCACTCAAGAGAGTCGGCTATCTGGAGTTGGCTATCCGCTTCCATCCATCTTCCATCCATCGGTTGGACTTGCTTAGATGGCATATCATAAAGCAAGCATATTTTTCAGCGAGGTATTTTGCTTTTTGCAGTACCTTTGCAACACGTTGGACATAAGACATCGTACTGCAAAGCAACTCTCCCAATCGGAGAAGTACACACTTTTGAAATGCCCATTGCGCCCTTTTCTTGATTTCCATGTATGGAAAAGGGGTTGATTCTGATGCTGATGCTTTAAGAGCAGTCTAGCAAACGACTGCCCGCTGCCTGTCGCCTCCCGCTGCCTGAACAACAAAGACAGCTTAAGTCGCTCCTGCCTTGTAACCTCCCATGCAGCAAAAAACCCTCAAAGCTCGCTTATTTGGCCCACCCAGGGGGGAAGTATCAAGCACGTGAACACGCTAGCAGAAATTACCCCCAGCTGGAGCTGCTGCTCCGAATCTCCCGTCCCGTCTCGTCACCCACCACAGTTTTGTTATCTTTTCCTTCCACCCCTACGTCAACCTCACTCCTTTTCTCCCAACCCACCTACAACCCAACCCATCTCAAACTCGACCTACGATACAAATTGTCTCTAACTGTGCCATTTGTCAATTGACAGCATTTAGTCAGTGAGTTCTTCCTCTAATTGCGCGTTCATCCTCTCCGCTCTTTAATGTTGTTGCTGGGCGCGTTTGTTTGCTTGTCGCTTGTCCTGACCGTGTGGGATTGAGGTCTTTGAGCACTCGCAACCACAAAGTATCTTCCTGCATCGAGTCCGTCCATTTCTCTCCTTTCCTTGACTCTCAATGGTCTCGATTGTTGAGTCTCATGCAGCCGCTGATTCCTCTCCAGTAGATACGCCGCAGTGTTCGATCTGTCGTCCAAACCTTGCGATCTATAACCCTGAACGGTGAGTCAAACCCATTTTTTACTGCTCCAGCGATTAGTTTCTACCTCACATACCCAACCAATTTAGCGGCTTTGTGTAGCTTTACCAAGAATTGTCAACTCTTTCACCCATACTCTCTCTGCCCTAACTCCATTTCTCGCAATCATTCCCCTGACATTACCACTTGCACTTGACCAGGGGCAGGGCTTCCAACGCTCTTTTATCGTTCACTTCAATTACAATGAAGTTTTCACTGACTGATAACTCTCAGGTTCTAGTTAGCGCTTTAACACCATGGCTGGCGGCCCTGGACAACGTCGGGGTCGTGACATCGATGATCAGCCACAACCTTCAGCAAACGACGGCGGGCATCCTCTTGATGGACATGCTCTCCAAAGACCACAAAATCAAGCTGGCAAGCATGATGGCCCTGGTCCAGAATCTGTCCGTAGTGGAGGTAGTGGAGATAGTGGCGAAATGCCACCAGCTCGTGGTGGATTGCCACCCCCTTTGGGATACGACCCAGGCCGCATTACTTCCTTGCCTGTTAGAGAGAGTGTTATTACGAACACCCGTGTAGAATTGCCACCGGATGCAGCTGGTCTTGATCATAAAGTGAGTGATACTTTTCTTTGATTAGTCTTGTACATTAATCTATAGTCTCCGTTGTATACTTCTCTCGTGTGCTTCTACCCAACTTAAGAAGAACTTGTTTTGGTCCTTCAATGTTGCAAGTGAGGGGGATGCTTGGCATTTTATTGCACCCCGTGAATTATCAAAGCTGTCGTCCTCACTTGCAACGAGGAGTTCCTTCCAAAATAAGCAATTCCACAGTTCATTCGTTCATTTCTTGATGGAAGATACGTTAGGCATCAACTACTCAGCCGCATCTCCTGCTCTCCTGCCCATCTATAAATTCTCCCTCAAACCCTTGAGGCCTCCTCTTCTTCTTTCTAACAAACAACAACAACAACAACACTTTATCACATCTTTACCTTATCCCAAACATCTTTCTATCACATCTCATACACGTTACCCAAATACCTGCACGCCAAACAGAGAACGTTGACTCGTCAACTTTCAAGTTTGACCTTGATACACACAAACATCTTTCACCCTTCATATCTTCGTCCTTCATCTTTATCTTCATCCTCAAACTTACGTCAACCTTTCTTGACTTCACAGTCATCCTCATCTTTGTAATCTTCCACCATCACCTTTTGTCGCTACCCATACCCTAATATCTCACCTTTGAAAATTCATCATGGAGGGCCACGAGTTTAGCAAATACTATGGTCACATCTACGATGACAAGCACGAAGTGGTCGGGCAATTGGATGCTAAAGCTTTTGAACAGTTTGAGAGAGGTCTGCCCAAGCGTCCAGGTTACAATACCACAGGAAAGCAGATTGCCGTTCGTGTGAACCAATACAAGGTCAACAAGTTTCCTACCATGGACGTTGGTCAATATGATGTAAGACTGCCTTCACCTTCACCTTTGAGCATCACTGAATTTGTCAGATCAACTATGGTCTTAGAACAGGGCAAGAAGCCAAGCGTGGTTTGATCAAGGCAATCTTTGATTCATCCGACATGCAAAGAGAGTTGAAGAAACACAATCCAAATTGGTTGTGGGATGGCAACAAGCTTCTTTGGTAGGTCCTCCATCTTTCAGTCATGTACTTATAATACTTAAAGGTCATAGGTCTATCTGTCAAGTTCCGGAGATTCGAGTCACCGTCGACCTTGATAAGGCGAGAGGTCGCGCACCACGGGATCCTCAGCAGGCAGACGTGTACAGAGTTAGAATTGTCCGAACAAAGCGTGTGCGCATGGACATGGTCCGTAGCTACATTGAAGGCAAGATTGATTTTGACAATTCTGTTTACGAGGGAATTAGTAAGTTATATATTCACATAAAGACTTTGGGTCGTTTCACTTATGTTGCCTAGATTTTCTCGACCACTTGATGCGTCAGGGTCCGTCAGGACGAGATGACTTGATATCACAGAAGCGCAGCTACTTTTCCTTAACAGGAAGCAATTTCCAAACCCTTGACAACCTGATTGGTGCTGCTAAGGGTGTATATTCATCCATCAGACTTTGCGACGTGAGCCACCCGTCAATAACCACTTTTGGAGAAGTATGCTTACTTTCATTTAGCCCAACGGCGGTTCAGGTCTTGGTATCAATGTTGATGTTGCCAATGGTACCTTCTGGACTGGCCAAGAGCTCATTCAAGCCGTCAGAAACTATACTATGATGGTAACCAGAGATCGTTCGCTGGATTATGCAATGCTTTCACAACGTCTTGCACCAGTAGCACTCAATGACTCATGGACTCAATCTGGGCCTTTCAAGGAGCTTCGGAAGATGACGAAGTTGAAGTTTAAACTCAAGTTCCAACCTCTCCCAGGCAAATGCGCCGACCCACAAAGTAAGCTAGTGTTGTGAACCTCTTCAAATTTCGATAGCTAACATCACTTTCAGAAGCTAAGCAGAAGATTTTCACAATCAAGAAGTTCGCATGGGACGTGAAATGTGGCAAGGCTGGTTGTACTCCTAAGACCATGGTCTTTGAACATACTGATAAAGCCACTAACCAAAAGCGAAACATTTCGGTTTTTGATTACTACAAGGAGAAATATGGTTTTATTTGTACTCAGCCGCATCTTCCGTTGATCGAGACGACAAAAGATGGATTTATTCCTATGGAAGCTGGTATACTTATAGGATTCCAGAAGTACCAATACAAGCTGGACCCGGTTCAGGTAAGAGAAGCACCTGATCTGAAGTGGATTATTCTTCTGACTAAATTTCAGACCGCCGCGATGATTAAGTTCGCAGTCACCCGCCCTAAGCAGCGATTAGATTCAATTATGACCGGAGTAAACATGCTCCAATGGGGAGCCGATCCATACCACAAGGCATTTGGCCTTGAAATCGATAGAAACTTTACAGTGGTGAGTAAACTTTGCTCTCTCCTTTACCCTGCCTCTCTTTTGACTAGTAAGAATCATGTTTATTAAGCTATAACAAACAGACCAACGCCAAGTTGTTGCAAAACCCCGAGATTCAATTCAAGGGTTCGAAGCACAACCCAGGAACTTCAGGTCGTTGGGATCTTCGTGGAAAGAAGCTCTGGATACCCAATCAACAACCACTCAAATCATGGGGCTGTATGGTCATCGACGCTTGTATGGATGAGCCAACATGCCAACACTTCATGAATGTGTTCATGCAAACCTACATTGGCCACGGTGGCATTATTGCCAACAAGACACCAACGATTGTGGTCAGCCCCAGAGGTTCGGATCCTTACACAAATGCTATTCGATTCCGAAATACGGTCGGTAACGCACATCAGCTATCGCCCCAGATCATCTTTTTCATCATGCCTGGGCGCGACTCGTTTATGTACGAGCGTTTGAAGAAGATCATGGAGTGTCGCTTCGGTATGGTCTCGCAAATGATTTCAGTGGTGCATGCCAAAAAAGCATCACCCCAGTACTGCTCAAATGTCTGCATGAAGGTCAATGCTAAGTTGGTGAGTTTGTTTCTATACTACTGTATATACTCTTGTTTGACAGGGAAGGTTTATTGACACATTTAGGGTGGCGTTACTTGCAGAGTCAATACTACAACACCAAAGGTCTTTCCTATTCCAACCATGATTGTCGGTATGTTCATGTCTTAGCTCCTGAAACTGAACTGTTCTAACCTTTTCAGGTGCCGATGTTTCACACGCCTCTCCAGGCTCTGAGCAAGCCTCCATTGCAGCAATCACCATGTCTATGGATCCTGATTGCCTAAAATTCGCAGCCCATGTGGAGACCAATGGCTTCCGAGTTGAGATGATTAGTGAAGAAAATATTAGAGGCGGCTTCATGAGTTTGTTCAAGTACTGGATAGAGAATGCTCGTACGGGACCTCAACACATCTACTACTTCCGCGATGGTGTCTCCGAGGGACAATATCAGGCAGTGCTTAATGATGAGGTCTTCCGTATGAAGCAGGCGATTGAGGAAGTTTACAAGGATAAGGCCAAGGGGGTGCGTAATATATTCTTCTCTGTTCAGTCACGATGATGGCATTGCTAACACACAGTAGATCAAATGGACAGTTACAGTTTGCAGCAAGCGTCATCACATCCGCTTTTTCCCAAAGGATGGCGACACTCAAGCAGGCGATAGAAATGGTAACGCTCTCCCTGGTACACTTGTCGAGCGTGATGTTACACATCCATTTCACTATGACTTCTGTAAGTCTTCCTTGCTAAACCAGCGAGTACTGGTGCACTAACAAAAATGTTAGATTTGTCATCTCATTCAGCTATCCAGGGTACTGCACGCCCAACTCATTATAGGTAATCCTCAGCAACCATTCACCCCCATCATCCAAGGTAGCTGCTAACTCTTACTAGCGTTCTTGAGGATCAGATGCAATTGAAGCCATCGGACTTCCAGAATATGATCTATAAGCACTGCTATCAATACGCCCGTTCCACCACCCCAGTATCTTTATACCCTGCTGTAAGTGCCTCTCTACAATACTTTTTAATCATCACAGAGCACTAAGATTACTAGGTCTACTATGCACATCTCGCAAGCAATCGAGCTCGTGCCCATTTCCCAGAGGACGTTAGTAAAGGTGCCAAGGGAGGCCAAAAGTTCGTGGAGAAGAAGGAAGACGAGGCTGTTTTGCGTGCGATTGGCAAGGGATCCAAGGGTCCTTCATCACGTAGCGGATCGAACAAGGAAACTACCGAGGCAATGCCCTTGATTCCTCTTGCCATGGACAGCAAAGACCAGGATTTCATCAAGGCAATCAGAACCAGCATGTGGTATATCTGAAAGCCACTCATCTTCGGGAATCTGGTCAGACACCTTCCACAGAATCATTTCTATTTCTTGCTTGTTTTTTTTCTTTAACTTGTACCTCGGGGATCTTGGTGCTCATAGGCTATCATCCTTGCGAATTTCGTCCGCGACTATGGTGGGGAATGGTGCTTTTGTCTGCACCAGATATTCTTTCGGGGCATTCTGATGAAAGGGTCATTAAAGCGCGTTGAATACTCGGCGGAAAATTTAAAACAGCGCATTATGAAGGCAAAACGACGGGGGGAAATGCAATGCCATACACTGGCTTTACTTGAGTAATCCGGAAAATTGAGCGATGTTTTAAAAATATTTGATTCTTTGTGAATGTGAACTTTGCTGAATTTTGAAAGTTATCTCCTGTGAATTCAACGGCGAGAACTATCCAGCTAACCTTTGTGGATTTGAAAACCCCTTAATAATCAGCTTTTCTGAATATGATGGAGTCGATGTAATAGCTTTCTCTTTTTGCGTTTTGGAGTTTACTTTTTGTTGGTCTTTTCTCTCGTCCATTCCTTTATTGGCCAGGAGATGGGTGGTGACGAGGTGCGATGCTGAGTTCGAGATATATGGTGGGCTTGATGGTATGAACCATAAAAGGGTGGTGAGGAGTGGGATATGATGTAGGGAATGTAGGTTGATGGAAGGTAATTAATGAGGGCATGGCAGAAATCGCGATGAGTTGAAGTGCTGGCATCATATTGACAACGATTGGGGTATATGAGGGTGTATTGCTAAGAAGAGGAAAGGAGATTGATGTTAAATATAATGGTTGCTGGGTTCAGAGTAGTCTGAGTAGACCATAAGTGGTATATCAAGGAAGAAAGGGTGGGTTTGATAGTGTTAGTGCTGATATAAGATACAGTGATTGGCATGGAGGCTGGGATGGAGATGGAGATACTGTGTAAATTTGGGTTATTTAACAAGCTAGGAAGCTAGCATTGCTATCACTGCGACAGCATCACTATCTATCTCTTACTCTGTATATTCTGATCAGTGAACCCCCAAGCGAGGAAATGCGCGCTCTGTCTGGTTATAAATGGCTCTCAGGGCAAAGTTGGGGGGGCATCTATTGAGTGAGGGCTACTCCCTGACCTGTAACGCATAAGAACACCGTTTGGCGTGCACATTGAATGAAAAACTAGTACAAAACGTGTGCCCAAAAACTATTTTAACGTGCGTCTTTTGTCAGCTCGCTTATTCCACCCACAGTAATATTAAAATTACTACTTTATCGATAATTAGAATAGATATAATTAACTGACTAGGCAGTGTTGTTGTCATCTATGCTAGCCCTCATTACTCACATCCCAAAGATATAGGGATTTTTTACTCTAGTCATACTCGGTATTTTCAATCATGGTACTCGAGTATGACGAATGGTATCACTCGGATGCTAACAATTAATCTCGAAACCTCGGCTTGGTAATACTTTGGAGTGTTGGTATCACACTCCGAGGCCTTTGGAGCTGTAACGTGGGACTAACAAGCGGGTTCTTGTCGTTAAGGGAGCTTCTCTATATATTTCCCAGATTTACTCTCAGACTTGTTTCGGTATAGTTCTTAGATCGTGAGCCGAGTGTATTTGCTTCAAAGAATATGCTTATTCCAAACCTTGCGACACTTCTAACCCCCCTCCCTCTCACTTTCTCGTCTCCTACGCCGGAGATCCCAACTCAAGAAGAAGGTACAGTAGCTAATACTACCATCAAGTAGCTCTCCCTTCTTTCTATACCCTTCTATCATACCTTTCTTTTCCTGCAGAATCCTAGAAACAGCGGCAGAGAAATCGGAGAATAGAGAAAAAACTAACACCACCTCATCAAAGTATAGTACTCTACACCCAACCCGGCGGCGCAGGCCAAGCAAAGATCTACGTGACAGAGATAAATAAATGTTACCCCATTGAAGCCCCATTGTTCGTTAACCCCATTTCCATGTCCCTTTCATATTTTGTATCTACTCCCATACTGTATACTGGCACAATTCTCCCTTCTCTGACGAAAACACAGCCTCAAGAATACATACAGCATAACAATGCAACAAGCCTTCTACAACTGCACCTGGTACTCCAAGCGCGGGTGTCACTCACAAGATAACTTGTTTAAAATCAGTGGAGGGGGTGTATTTGTTAGGATTCCTGAGGAGAAGAAGGGGGTTGTTGGTTTTGATTGTGTGCCTGAGTTTGCTTAAGCGAGTGTTGCGAGCTCTCTAGTATGGGATAGTTGAACATGGGATGGATGAAATTTGCAGGGGAAATGAAGGTGGAAAAGGGTGTGGATATGTTGGTACATGTGGTGTTGTGAAAGGGAATGTTTGGGGATTGTGCTGCATGGTTTGGAGCAATTGAGAGGATGGGGTGGGTGGTAAGTTGGAGTTGTAAATGAGGAAGTTACAGTGAATTGCTTCGACAATATCTTTTCCTCAACACCAACAGTGAAGTTTGAATACGTTAGCATGTGAAAGCATAGTGAAATATATCAGAGCCTTTCAATGCTGAAGTTGGAAATATGATCTTGAAGACAAACCCCCACTCCTCTCACTTGTTGAAGTGAATGACCGCCTAAAGGTGAAGAGCGGAACAAAGACATCAACAGGCCACAGACAAGAATCCCACCTTTGAAATGCGAAAGGAACACACAAAGGAAAGAAATAAGTTTCGAGGTATCATTTCATGCATTCATTCTATTATCATCGATAAAGCCATCATCCAAGTCCAACTACCTAGTCAAGCTATCGATTATACACAATTCTTCATACACGACATTTTTAGACCTGAACTCTCCTCGCAGGATGTACCATATCCTCAATGCCCTTTTCCTTTTCGCCATCCTTGGCAGCTCCGGCCCTAGAACTTCCAATCTTAACATTATTCGCATTTCCAGGTGCCCCTCCTGTAGCTTTGTTCTTTGCATGCCTCTCTCTCGCCAGCTGAATCTTAGATTTCTTGTTGCCGTTTGCATCAAGCTCATTGTCATTTCCTTTCCAGGGCTGCTTCTTATTATCTCTATTGTTGTTTTTCTTCTTACTCTTCAGTTGAGTATTGGTAGAAGGTGTTGCTTCAACAACATCAAAATTCTTGGCTGGTTCTTGTGGATACGCGGCTGCACCAAGGGCTTTGACTGTATTTACCCATTCCCCTCTACGACGCTTGAAGAGATCAAGATGGTAATTTCGCCATATGATTCGACCAGTGAAATTCTCTCGGAGTGATACTTCATGATTGCAAAGTGTCAAAGCAACTCTTTCACATAGGATGAAGAGGGGTGCCGTGGAGGCTGTGGACTTGAGGAGCGCATCAAGAGTATGGGATCCAGTCGTAGAGAGGGCAAGAATGAGAGTAGGGTCCACCTCTGGTGTTTCTGGCTCTGTGGAAAAAAGGAGGGTGTTGATGAATTTTCGGCGGAACAGGGTGGAGGTTATTGGGTTGAGGGCCGATTGGATGATATGGGATGTTGGTGTGTAGAGGGCGAGTGCGAGAAGCGTTGGTTGTGGGAGGCATAACAAGGAGTTTTGGATCAATGTTGATGGTGGCCCAGGAATTGAGAGTAAACTCTGAGCGAGGAGTGAGCCGTGAGTTTGTTGAGGCGTGGGTTTCAATGCTTGTTCCGTGGCCTTTTTAGACTTGGACTTTAGTACCGTTCCAGTCTTCTCGGTTTGTTCAGGCACTTCTGGTGCCTCCTCTTCTGGTTTGGATGCGGCGGAAGTAGCTTTGATGAGGGCATCCACATCAGTGATGCAAGCCATCTTGAGAAGCAAGGTATTGGGATCGGAGCCATACGAGGAAGCAATGGCGTTTGTCAAAGCTTCCACAGATGCATGCGCTTTTCTGGCATGACATCTCTCCATCAAAGTCTTGATTATGACAGTTCGTGATCGCTCAACCAGGCCCATAATTTGGGGTGCTATCTGCTCAACAGCATCCACTAAATCTTCTTTACTTATTCGCTCCAGCACCTTCATAACAACATAACTCGAAATCTCGTTCCTTGCCAATCCTGCGATACGCTCCTTGAAAGTGGTTTTGTATATTTGCTTGAATAATTTCCCTGGAGCATGCGTGCATATAGTTTCGAGTAGACGGGATCCAATTGCATCATATATGATACCGTTGATGAAGACAGATGCCGCGCTTCCCTCTGCACCTACTTCGTCGGGCAAGAGAGCGGATATAATGGTTTTCTGATCGGAGTTTTTGCCCTTTTTGGAGTTTGGATTTGTAAGTTCAAGCTCGAGTAGGAGTTGTAAAGTAGGATTACCGGTAGGGTGTGTGGCAAGAACTTGAATAAAGGTAGGGTCCATGGTCGCGATGGTATCCGAGATAATCTTTTCGACTGCGAACTGAAATGATTCTGGAACTGCGCGCTTGTTCAAAGATAATTCGGCTGGTGCTGCGGCCATATTCGCAACCACGACCTTCTCCTTCTTCTTGCTCTGGAGCAAAGAGTTCGTCGAGCTCTTCTCTAGTGATCTGCCAGACAAGATAACAAGCAATACTCTGAGTGTATGCGACGCAAATCGATCCGTCAATAAGAATGTCATCTGCCCCTCCAGCTCATCCAATGTTGCCAGAAACAAGCTCTCCATGGTCGAGCTCTCTGGGTCCTCAGTATCTGCGTCTCCTTCTGCCTTTTCCTTCTTCTCTGCCACCTCCTCGTCTCCAATCAATTCTCTTGTGACTACCGGGGCGCTTTGAATGAACAGCATTTCTGCGCAATGACTTGCAAACCGATGCTGTACAAGATGCGCAAAATTCCCAGCGAATACGCTGAATAGCTTCTTCTTCTGCGCACTCGTACTCAACAGTATCAATCTTTCCATCAATCGCGAACAACTCTGGCTGCAAGCGATCTTCAATTCCTTGCCGTCAGCTTCCTTATATACACTCTCGAGGAATAGTGTTCGTTCTTCATCGGATGGGAAATCGTTAAGTTCAAGAAGTTCGTCTGCCCGTCGAAAGTATTCCTGTTCCTCATCCTCAAGCATGCCATAGAAAGGTCTTTCGGTTGCTGGAGCTTTCTCGTCGTCTTGTGGTGGAATTGAGTCGTCAATTCCTAACCTCATAAATTCGACTGCTTCGGAGGGGTCCTCTGGGTCTTGGGACTTTTGGCGCTTGGGGAGGACATTTTCCTCGTCGCCGGTTTCACGTTTTCGTTTTTTGTCTTTCTCCTCCTTACGCCGACCCCGACTATGTTTGTTTTCTTTGGGCATGATGTTTGTGAATTCGGTGCTGTTACGCGGTATTTTCTGTAGATTTCTTATCGGGACCAAAATCTCGAGAAACTTTTTTGAGCTGCGGGCGCGGATCCGGCAAAACTAATAACCCGGAAGACCCGACCCTCCGCCAAGAATTCGACATGGAATGAGAGGCTGAACTTTCCCCCTTAATTTTCGCGTAAGCTCAAAGAGTGGAGTGGGTTGAATTGTTCTAAAGGATTGGAACAACTAATTGAATAGAAGATTCTTCAGTCCCAAAATCAACAAGTGTGGTGGTAATTGTTAATGGTGATTACATGACCTAGCGCCAAATGTAGTTTACATAATGAAATAAGACGTCCGATGTCAACCAACAAGTATAAAACACGGGAAACATAGCTCCTTAGCCGTGGCCTACTGGTAAGGGCGCCAGTCAGTGTCAGTGATCTTGTTGGCCAGCCATAAAGAAACCCAGGTAATGCTGAGTTTGACCCGAGCGGTGGTGCAACTGATTTCAGTTGTACTCCCAGGATCTTTTTGCTATTTTATTCTACTTTTATTTTATTTTATTTTAGTAACGATATCTTTTTTTGGTAATTACTAAGTAAGGCAATATTAAGCGAGGGGCAGTTAATGGTGAAGTGCCTTGAAACTGTAATAACGAACCACCTGCATTCTGCTAAGAGTCGACCTCCGATTCTCTTTTTTCTAAAAGGATTCCAAGACCAACCACATGAGGTAACCAGTTGATCACACTAACTCTGGATCAATATGTCACGGCGATAATGAGACATTTTCAGCGAGAATGAGAAAGAGAGAGAGAGAAGGGAGAAGGGAAAGAACGGATCCGAAAGAACTCGTTCAAAAACTCAAGAAACCCCCCTCGTACCAACGAGTACAATATATGAACACCAAGAAAAGCGAATGTCTAAAGCGATAGCGCGTACAGAAATCCAAACAATACTGATATTTTGGAATCTCAGAATTGCGTCGAGAGTGTAGGGTTGCAATATTCCCTATAGTACTCGTTACTGCTAAATACATGACCGTGGGACAACTGCAATAAATGGGGTGAAATCGACAAATGAAGCAAGCACTTGAGAGACTTTAACTAAGTCCCAGTGGCTTAGTTTATTTAAAAAAGAAGAAACGAAACATTAAGTCTCTAATATATTAAGAACAAATCTTACTACAAGGACTCTCTATTTATATTCAAGATTAATTAGTAACCCTGCCTCCTGTGTAAAAAGTGGAAGCAGAGCCCATGAATCGCATATTTCCGAGTATATACACCCTATGAAAGACAAGAAGTCATAAAACCTAGATTGAATCCATTGATTCTAATCATATACTTGCACTAATATCTAACAAGCAGCATATAAAAGTGCGGTAAAACTCCCTTGGCAGCTCTCTCTACTGCTTATAGCTGAGTACATACCCCAGATCAAGGGGAAAAAGAAGTAGGTATTCTTACTATTCTATGAAAAGTCCCCCAAGCACCCATGCTCTCACATTCCAGTATACCACGCTGATCATAAATCTCAATAGCACCATCTATACCATACCCCAAACGCCTCCAAGCCCCCGACCAATATGTTTCCATAATCCCAATGCTCCATAATAAACTCAACCGAAACCAAGAATACCCGATGAAATAACGTTAGAAAAACTTCCCAGTGATGCCCCCAAGTAACATACTCCTCTTCTGCTTGTTCACAAACTTGTTAACATCATCCGCCCACCCCTGACTACTATCAAGCATCTTATCCGTACTATCCTCCACGATGCCCAATTTCTGCGTTCGTTCATTCAACTGTCTGGTCATATAATCACCCCACCCCTCCGAACTCTGAGTTCCAGGCGTTCTTCCATCACCCGTTGCCCGCGCAAGGCGGTCCTCCTCCGCCGCAAGCGCCATCATTCTCTTACTAGGCGGCCTGTCAGGGCCCCCAATCAAGAGATCAAGATCGGTCGTAGAAACATACTGAGTCCCCGAGATCCACTGTAGATTTGAGATTGTAGGTCTCGTAGGCGGCAAGGCATCAGCGTTATACAGTTTATCAAAGGTAGACTGAGTGAGTGGTTGGCCCGTTCCCCACACATTGAGAATAGCGAGTTCTGAGGGTCCCGTCCAGCCGAACACACCACCAGAAGGCGTCACTATTGAAGATGAAAGCATGGTTTTGTCGAGCATTGGGAGGTCGGCGGAGGTGATTTCCTTCAGAGCGGGGAGGGAGTAAGCCCGTGTTGTTTTGTCGCTGAAGACTCCCACGAGGGAGACACCATGACCTTCGAAGTCGGTGACACATGCGGATTCGCAGAAGATGTCGTCCCAGGATTTGTGGGCACCTTTTGCGGTAGCGGGCTTGAAGATTCTGGCTTCGGTTTGGGTTGCTAGATTTCGTTATTATAAGATTACAATTGAAGAAAGAGGGTATGAACTTACCAACAACCAAAACGCCATTGGTTTGTTGACCATCTCGAAGTGCTGCAACAGCCGGTCCTGTAGCTGATGCTGGTTTCCCCGTGCTTGAAACAATAGGATTAATAGAGATAACTTTGCCATCAAGTGATGTGACACCAGCAAGCTGAGCAGTATATCCACCGTTCGCCTGGGGCAATATCTTGAAAGTTACCACCTTTCCTTGGTTGGTACCCACGAAACAAGCAATAGACGAGTAACTGTCGCCTTCTAATGTCATAACACCGAATTCGATGACAACTGGCCAATCTGGTTTCGCCGAGGTCTCTTTGCTACCCTTCCGCATGAAGCTACTCCGCTTTTCGGCTTTGATAAACTCGCTGGTAGACTTGGTGAAGAATACCGTAGGACCCCGTAAGTCTATGAGAGAGAACACTCCATTTTCAGAACCAACACCAACAAATCCCACTTCTGACATCTTAAGAGCACGGATAGGACCAGAAGCCATATCATAGAGTACAGATGGTTGCAGTCCCTCCTTAAGCGTTGACTCGGCCCTGCTCGAAATATCCGTTAATCCTCCAGCCACCGTATCGACGCCTTGTTCTTGTCCAAACAGCTTGTTGGAGCCCCAGCGATAAAGCACCACTTCCCCAGTCGCTAGTCCAACTCCAAACTCTCCAGTATGGATGCCCATACTCATACTCGTGATATTGACGTCCTCATACCGATCAAGAGCTCGGCATATATCGACCTGTAAAGTGGTATTATTTTCCAGCTCATCGCCATGGCCAACATCAAAGATGCGAATTGTTCCATCGCCATGTGCTGATTGCACAATCTTTCGGAAGTCATGTTTTCTTAGGGGTTTAGTGCCTTCTGCGCCGCCTTTGAGGAATCTGGGACCTTCTTGTCGGCTCTCTACCATACCCAACCATCTAAATAAAATGAGTCGGCCTCTTTCTTGATCCATGGTTGGAGAGTAAATCGGACTTACCTGCCACGATCCACAGGCGTTACTTGAAAGGATAACGCAAACGGATGAACGAAGAATAACGAGGGGTGTAATGCTTTGGGGGGTATTGTGTATCCGTTTGGAAAGCTCATAGTTATTAATTCTCCAGATGTAAGAATCTGTTGACATCGGTGTTAGCTCCTAGTCTGAAGGGAAGACGAGAATTACTGCCGAGTCTAAGGCGGTATGATTCTGTCAAGATGTAGATATGGGGGACTTTACTCACAGCAAGAATAGCTATAGGATCTTGGGCTCCATCAAAATGAGGAGAGGTGCGAGGTATCAGACAGAAATCTTTCACTTCAGCGCCCGGGGGCGTTGCTAAAGAAATTGACTTTTTACCTTTCAAATGGGTTTCAAGGACTTCCCACTGAGAATTTGTGAGTTAGCACTGGTCTGTAAGAATGAGCGGCGCCATCGGTTCTCGACGAGACTTCGAGAAAGTGGAGTCAACTGGTAGACGGTGAGATGCGGGAGTACAACTTACGGATGATGTGGCGTAAACAGGAGTAGGGCCTTATTCGAGAGTCAGTTTACTTAGGTGTCTGTAGTGGTATGAATTTCCTGTTCTTTACCTAATTCCAAGAATGTCATTCCTTGAGCACCAGCATACAGAATTCCCGTGTCGTCTGGGTTTTCTTTACAGCACCATTTTACATCTTTGATAATTGTCAAATGGGGATCAGTAGCCCCGGAGGGGTCGACGTCAGTATCGGTCACGGTTTTTTTCATTACGATACGACCGTCTTTGGGATCGAAGAATACCATGGTAGAGTGGTCCCATATCGATCCAATAAAGGTTCCAGTTCTAAATTCGAGGAGTCAGCCTGCGCCAACTTAAAGTTCAAATAAAAAAATTGTCATGGGATCCGAATCATGAGTTAAAGGGGTTTGAAATAGGGGGTTGAGAACGAAAGCTGGAAGAAAAGGAAATATCCCTTCAACTTACGGATGCCAAAAAACCTGACGTAGCTTGCCCTCAAACTGAAAATACGAAATTGGTTGAGCTCTCTTGAAAGAATAAGTAATAATCCCCTCAGTATACCCAATCAAAAGCTGTCCAATATCCCTAGGATGAAGCTGCATAGAAACCACCGACAAAACCCTCGATTTCGGACTCCTCTCCTTCCAATAATTTGGCAATCTCAAAGGAGAAATCTTCTCCGAGGCCAGATCAAAAGCCACAACCTCTCCATTTTGTAATCCTGTAAAGATCCAGTCCAGCATCGGATCTGTGACGAGTGCTGTGACTACCCCCGGTGGGTTGAAGCTTGCTAGCTTCTGCTTGGATTGTAGATCCCATACTATGATTTCGTTCTTGGAATCTAGACTTATGAGGCGGTCCGCAACGAAATGGAGTTGCTTGACGGAAGCTCGTCGTGGGAGTGTGAAGTTGTATTTTATTCTTGCTTGACCGAATACGTAAATGGTTCCGCCGCCAAAGGCGCTTTCGGTGGTGCCGACTGCTAATAATGCCTGCACCGGGTCGTAGGCCAACGTTCTGTTTGAAAAAACCCGTTAATATATATTCAAAGTGTTCTTTGGGGTAATAGGAATGCATACCCAATCTGCGAGTTTATTCCGAGCCTCGCGCGATCGTCTGGGGAGAATATTCCTGGTAGTATACCGGCGGATAGATCATTTTGGATACCGGCCTGTTTTGCCCGCAGGAAGCTTGCCATGATGTTTCCGGGGATTTTCTATGCGACGAAAGGGGGATCTGTATTCGATGCAGGCGTTGAAGATTTGGAGTATTCGGTACGAGTACGGATAGAAGTTGGAATGGCGGTGGTCCACCAGTGAAAGGTCATCTTTGATGGCAGGAAGGGGGGTGGTGTGCTGGTGGTGCAAGGAGGGGCAGTGGACAGGCTCTACAGGGCAGTTCAAACAAGGAAGAGGCTGCAGTTGGGCCAATATGACTGAACATATGACTGAATGCAAGAGCAAACCATGTATCATTCACAACACAGAAATTAAAATTATATAAACCTTTATATATGGAAATGAACCTTTAAGCTCAAATTATGCTAGAAGTATTTGGAAGAAGAAACAAAAGTTTATTGGGGATAGTTATTTTAGTTGGGACTAGGCTTGGGATGAGGGTAAGGTACCTAGTACGTACTCCGTACCTGTCCTGTGCAGAGAAAGTACCTAGGTACATACTCATACAAAAAGAGAAAAGTCATAGAAGTTCAATAGATTGGCCATACTTAGAATAGTGTATGTCGAAAAGGCATCATCTAAAGCTAAGTCAAGAACACTGAGTTCCAATTGCGGGTTTTCACAATCTCATACTCTCCCTTTCCCCAAGTTCCCCAGTATTCCATCCACGCTTCGTCACAATTGTGGAAAATCTTGACCTCGATATCTCTCAACTTATTCTCAAGATGGCCCATCTTAATAATCTGCATTTTATGAAGAGCACGTCCGTCATCCATCTCTGGGTTGGCAATGTACTGTGAATCCAGTTCCGCGATCATCCGCTGGATGAACTCCTTCTCTTTCGCAGGTTCAGAGATGACCTCGGCGTCCACCGATTTCTTTCTTGCGTCGATGAGTCCACAAAGTTGGCACGATAGGACTGGATTTTGTTCTGTACCTCGATCAATTTTCAGGTTCGGTGTTACATCAGGATAGTATCTCCATAGCCAAGAGAGTTGTGGAATAGGCAGTGTGAAAGACTGACAGTGACCACAAGCGGCCTTTGAGCACTGTAGAGTGGAGAGATTGCCCTTGCAGTAAGGGCACGGAACTCGTTGACTGGGAGTAATGGTAGTCATAATTGTAAGATGATCCCCTCAAAGTACAAGCGGCGTAAGGTAAGAAATATAACAATTATGAAGTAGAGTCTTATCTAGTACTTGTATTCCTGGTGAGGGAACTGATCCACCGCTAAACAGACCAAACAATGTAGAACAGATTATGAATGAATGTATGTGAGGAGTGTATAAAGGAGCCATGAAGGATTAAACAAAGCCACTGGACACTGGACTGAACGCCAGCCACAAAGAATAATAGCGAAATTGGCAAGCGCGTATGAGATGATGTAGATAGCGCCCAACTGAATATGGGTATAGGTATGCTGCAAATGTCATGCGTTGTGTTGCAGTACAAACATCGTGGACCTCAAATCACCTCTGGACTTAGATCAAGGCTTACTGGAGTCTCAAGGACAACCAACTTGGAAACAAATGTCCTCTGGCTGTGTTGCCTGGAATAATGTGGAAACAAATGTCCTCTGGCTGTGTTGCCTGGAATAATGTTGAAACGTAGCATTGAAGGCGCCGGAAAGTCTTCTTCCTCTCCAGTCAAGAGCTGCTCCAGCCAACTCTCCAATTTGCTCTCGCCCAGGTGGTCGATTTTCGTGTGTCCCGCCATAAATTTCTCCCAGCCCGATGCATTCTCATGCCGCAGGTAGCAGGTCAATTCCCAGCGATTATAATTCTCTTCTTGCCTCCAGATTCCCATCGATGTAAACCATTGAATGAAATCATGATTGGATATTTCCGGAGGCGTGTAGTTTTATGTATGAGGAGAGAAGAGGGTCTGGGGACGACGAGTTCAAGTAGGCAAATTTTGTCATGCACGGACCATGACTCGGAGGAAAGTTTCACCGATGGCACGTGCACAATCAGATGGTCAGCATTTCCTTCACCCCTCCATTGCCCTCCATTGCCCCTCGAAACAGGTTTGGCAAGAATAGCCACCACCGCAGTGAAACCACCACCACAACTGCAACCGCAATTTCCGTGCTTGTTATTATCTTGGGCCCTAGTCCATCAAAGTCTTCAATTCCGAATCGCATTCTTTTGTTACCAAATACTTGTCTTAAGACAACAAACAATCCTTGCATTAGCTCGTAGCGACAAAAGAAAAGAGTCACTTTGAAGACCAACTTCTACGACAATTCCGCAAAAATGGCACCAGGCGGACCACCAGGTGGCGGAGGACGCGGACGCGGCGGTAAATTCAAGAAATTTACTCGAGGCGGTAAGTTATGCATCCATGTTCATCAAGTGTTTCCCTATCTAATCGCAATCCACACAGGTGGCAAGCACTTCTCCAAGAACCTCCGACCTCTCGACGTCAACGGAAACGAAGTCCAAGAACGCGACCCCAATGCCTCCACTGAAGAGGAAGAAAGCTCCGAGGAGGAGGAATCATCGGAAGAGGAGACAAACCAGCAATCTATGACTCGTGAGGAGCGTCGAGCGGCCGCAAAGGCAAAGAAGGAAGCAGCAATAGCCAAGAAGAAGGGTGTACCACAACCAGGCGATATGCCATCTAGCTCGGAGGAGGAGAGTGAAGATGACATGCCTGCCAA
This sequence comes from Hymenoscyphus linearis, assembly GCA_900536425.1. Taxonomy (NCBI): domain Eukaryota; kingdom Fungi; phylum Ascomycota; class Leotiomycetes; order Helotiales; family Helotiaceae; genus Hymenoscyphus; species Hymenoscyphus linearis. The sequence goes on from UNPR01000097.1 coordinate 160,051, forward strand.
TCCCAATCACTCAAAGGCTGCACGTAATCAGGCTAAAGCTGCTCCTGTCAGTGTGGACGAAGCAACTGAGGGTGTCAAGGAGATGAGTGTAGGAGGAAAGGGAAAGAAGCCAGTGGCAGAGTTGAGTCGCCGTGAACGAGAGGCCGTACAAGCACAACAAGCCAAGGAGAGATATCAAAAGCTCCACGAAGCCGGAAAGACTGATGAAGCCAAGGCCGATCTCGCCAGACTCAAGTTGATCCGAGAGAAGAGAGAACAAGAGGCAGCTCGAAAGAACGCCGAGAAGGAAGAGCGCGAGGAAGCTGAGAAGGCAAAGAAGGCCGATATTGACGCTCGGGAAGCCAAGCGTAGAGAAGCTGCCTTGGGGCCGTCCAAGGGCAAAGGCAAAGCGAAGAAGTAAATCTTCTTCCTTCTTGTCTTGTGGAATAATGCAATGTGCTTGATGACTCGAGAACAAAGTAACAATGTCCTTGTATTAGTATCGAGTCAACTGAGACGATGAATCCAGAATAAGCGATAGTAAACACCTTCTAAAATTTCACAACAAAGAACTTTCCGACCAATCATTTTATTTTGGTTCTCAATACCCCTAGATAAACACCTTCTAAAATTTCATAACAAAGAACTTTCCGACCAATCACTTTATTTTGGTTCACAATAACCCATAGACCAAAGACTTTAAAATAGAAACTTCCATGGCTCCCCCGCGCCCAGCCACGTGCCTCACGTGCAGAAAACTCGGCACGTCATGAGTACATCTCACTTCACTAGCTAGGTATTCTCACAATAGTTTTTCTGCAAAATAGTCATTGTCCTCACCCTTGTCCTGAAACCAGACGACACTAGTCTTGTATATATATGTCTTTTTGGCATCTCGGTTCATTGTATTCTTCCTACCTTCTTTTTGAACTTACTTGTGGATATTCGATACAGTAGATCCGTAACAGTACATACTTGCCGCAATCATGGCTTCAATTTCAAACCATGAGGATATTAAACCATTAAATCGCGCTGATGAAGTTGAAGATGTTTGTTTTTCACCCTTCCCATGAACTCTATCATCATACGCCCCCTTCTTTTATCCTCTTGCTAACAAATACATAGCTCCTAACCACCCTTCAATCTCTCATCCTTCCCTTCATCCGCTCTGCTGATCTTGCTGCCTCGAGTAAATCCGAGGGAGGTAAAGATGGGGAAGTAAGAACGGCGTTAGTGGAGTACCATGCTCCGAGAGAGTTGAGGGATTTATTTGGGTTTGTTTTGCCAGATGGGGAGGGGGCGAAGAGTGAAGGTGGTGGAAAGGAGGGACTTTTTGAGATTGTGGAGAAGGTGTTGGGTTTTAGTGTTAATACTTGGGATCAGGGTTTTTGTGAGTTCTTGTTTTTTGTGTATTTTTGAAGGGGTCCAAGATGGAGAAGATAAAGCAGAAGGGGATGGGGATTAGGGATTGGGGGGTTTTGATGTTGTTAGAGTATGGCTAACCCTTCTGTAGTGGATAAACTATATGCTAGTACCAATGCTGTAAGTCGACATCACGTTTTGACTGGAATTCAGATGGGAGATATCTTAACTAACATGAACAACAGGTTGGTCTCGTCTCTGAGTTACTCCTAGCAGTCCTAAACACCAACGTGAGTTCCCCCTGCCTTCCTCGCTTCCCAAACTAACCAAAAACAGGTCCAGTAAGTTCCTTCATGAGAACAGCTCAACACCACTAAAATAAGTGATTTCTAACCTCCCAAACCGTAGCGTCTACCAAGTCTCCCCCGCCTTAACCATCCTCGAAAAAACTACCACCAAAACCCTCGCCCAAAAATTCGGTTTCAACGCTCCATACTCCGGCGGAATCTCTACCCAAGGTGGCTCAGCTTCCAACACTACATCTCTAATCCTAGCACGCAACACTCTCTATCCATCAACAAAGATCCACGGAAATGGCACTCATAACTTCGTTATATTCACTTCCTCTCATGGCCACTACTCACTCGAGAAAGCCGCTCAGATGTGTGGTCTCGGCACAGCTTCTGTGATTTCCGTGCCCATCGACGCTACAGGACGAATGAAAGTCGACGAGTTAGAAAGGTTGATTAAGGGGTGTAAGGGAGAGGGAAAAACGCCTTTTTATGTTAATGCCACGGCGGGGACCACTGTTTTGGGTAGTTTCGATGACTTCGAGGCTATTTCGACAGTTTGTAAGAGGGAAGGACTATGGATGCATGTCGATGGTTCATGGGGTGGATCAGTGATCTTCTCTGAGAAACAGAGATATAAATTGAAGGGTGTCGAGAAAGCGAATAGTGTGGCAGTTAACCCACATAAGATGTTAGGTGTTCCAATGACTTGTTCATTTTTGTTGGGTCCTGATATGAGGATTTTCCATAAGGCGAATACATTGCCGGCGGGTTACTTATTCCATGCGAATGAGGAGGAATCGGAACCTGGATCTGGGGAGAAAGAGAGAGACGAAGAAGTCTGGGATTTGGCAGATCTTACCCTTCAATGTGGACGACGTGGAGACTCCCTGAAAATGGCTCTGCATTGGATATACTACGGTTCCTCGGGCATGGAAACCCAAATCGACCACGCGTTCTCTATCGCCTCCTATTTCACCGGCCTTCTCGCATCAAAATCCAATTTTGAGCTCGTTTCTGAGAACCCACCACCTTGTTTGCAAGTTTGCTTCTATTACAAGAAGAACGGCGTGTTAGGTGACGAGAAGGAGAATGGACGTACGACTGCGACGGTTGTGAAGGGGCTTATTGGGAGAGGCTTTTTGGTTGATTATGCGCCTGGGGAGAAGGGAGAGATGTTTAGGGTTGTGGTTAATGTTCAGACGAGGAGGGAGACGGTTGATGGACTTGTGAAAGCTGTTGAGGAGGTTGGGGGTGCGTTGTAAATGGGATGGTTGGATGTTAAGGTGAAATGACACAAGTGGAATTGGAAAGTGGAAATTATAGATGGTTTATTAGATTCTTAGACAATTAAAAGTGTGATTAGAGTTTCAAGTTTGACATTATTTAGAGAATAGCCGCAAGGCTTCTTATTCCCGATGCTAAGGTTGCTGGGATATTTTCAGGACAACGCTTGTACAGTATGTGACTCGACGTGAGGAAGGGTGGCCAGCTCTGGTCATATGCAGTGCATTCTTTTAGCTTACTATCTATGCAATAGGAATAACAACGTGGTTGCAATTATTGGTGGGCTCATGACTGAACAAATAAATATCAACCTTCGATATTCACGGAAGTTCACCCCTGCTCATGTACCCAGTCCGACCTAATGTAATCTGGGATAGTTAAATATTTTTCTAAACTGTTATGATGGAAAGAACTCCTCAACCCCAGGATTGTACTACCTGTTCTTGGAGAGTTATTCATTAATCTAAACACAATAATGTGATTTTGACGTGAGTGAGGCGTGAAGGCAGAACAAGGACAAGGTCTAGACTTAGCCGGGGGTATATATACACGAGGAAGATCATGTTATGGCGGTACTTGTTTGTATTTCCGACGTCTTTCCGGTCGTTGTGGCTATGGTATTGCCAATAATAGCCATACTGGTACCTATCATGAAAGGGATGAGAAATCTTAGTCAAATATGTTTCGATTATGTGGGGTCAAAGTACTTGGTAAGTGGGTGCCTAGCAGACAACACTTCATTGTCACTCCATTTTTTCGTCTGATACGAGGTGATTCGACTTGACTTCCGCTCGACCTTTCTAATAGGGTACTGTTCTTGGAGTACTTTTGGTTGTTTGGTATTACTTCCCTGTAAGTATGTAAGCGATCATGCATAGGACGCTGGTTAAGTCAGTCTCGGGTACCATCCGAGGGGATCAATTTAGGTGGTTTTAGCCTGATATAAACTACATGTCATGATATTTGGTAGTGCGACTTCAATAAGAGATTTTAGTTGAATGTAATATATAAGACAACCTCTGTCGATCGGTAACGAAAGTGGCAATTAATTTAGTTTAGGTTGACATGTTGGAGACGGCTGGCTGAGGGGTATGAGGGGTATGAGGGGAGCAATGATATCTATTATTGTATACCTAATAATCTGATTTGTGGATTATTTAATTGTTTCTTTATTGAATAGGTGACCTTTTAAGGGTCAGGGGGTATCCTTGAGACACGTGGGGCTTGCGGATAGATATTGGAAATTTGTGATGGAGGATAAAAGGCTTGACGTTCTTGATAAACTTTTGTTCTTGTGGTTTGTTGGTTTCTACTATCATTGGATTACGATTTCTATCAAGATGAATTTTCTCAGTACTTTTTTATTGACGGCCTGGTTTTTGGTGGTTACACGAGCGGAGGAGTTGCAGGTTAATCCCCAAGGAAGAGCGAGTACGAGTTCATATACTTCTGTAAAGTTCTTCATTCTTTCTCCTCCTCATGATACCAGAAATGTGGAGAGGGCTAACGGAAGCTCTTTTCTTCTCTTTGCATAGATCAAGGATGCACTCAAAGCGGCCAAACCAGGCGACACACTAGTTCTCTTTCCAGGCACGCACAAGGAACAGGTTATTATCAACAAGGATTCCATCACATTTCGGGGTTTACAAGATCCAAGTGCCGACTTGAAGCCTGGGACCAATGACGTGAGTATCGAGTATGGCTCTTACGGACAGAAAGAAGATGACGATTCTGGTTTGTCTCCCCATACAATTTCCGTCTATGATACAAAAAACCTGACTAGTACCCCCTTAAGCAACCCTCCTCATCGCCGCCTCTAACTTCCGAGCCTACAACATAAACATAACAAATACATACTCCGGTCCAGATACTGCCTCCCCAGCTTTATCAAACCGAGGTGACAACAACGCCCTCTACACTTGCGGTATCCACGGTAGACAGGGGACCTTCTATGCTCATTCTGGCAGTCTCTTTGTGAGTAGGAGTTATATTGAGGGAACGGTAGACGTTATCTATGGTAGAACTGGCAATGCTTGGTTTCAAGGTGTGAAGGTGGGAGCTTTGAGAAGGGGTGGGACGTTGACTGCACAGGGAAGGACTGGGAATGGAGACGATGGGTGGTTTGTTTTTGAGAAGGGGTTAGTCGACTTTCTATGGCTTCCGGAGAAGATAGAGACGCTAACAAATTTGTTACAGGAAACTTGCGATTGCGAAGAAAGCGGATAGTGGGACAAAAGGAAGTGTTTACCTCGGTAGACCATGGGGTGATTACGCGAGGACGGTGTTTCAGAATAGTAACTTGGGGGATGTGGCTATTAAAGCTGGGTGGCAACGTTAGTATTTCTCACTTCTCTTCGTTTTCTCACTAAATATGGATTCTAACTTCTATTAAGTCTACACCTCCGCGCAGTCAACGAAAAATATCCTGTTTGGGGAGTACTCGAATACTAATGCTGATGGACCGAGGGTTTCGTGGGCAAAAGCACTGAGTAGCCCGCAGAAGATTACCAGTGTGTTGAAAGATTATAAGGAGTGGGTTGATGCGGGGTTTGTTGGCGTTAGTTATCCTATTTGAGAGAATGTTTGTTGAGTGGAAGGGACGGAAGATAGAAGAGTCTCTTGTCCCGTGACATATCTGGTGCTGGTCCAGCCTTGAGGGAGTACCAAAGTACATAAACATTTGAAACAATTCCAGAAGATGAGCGCTATTCACTGCTTCTTTCCGCAAGGATTTTAATATTTAGATTGGTTGTATGAGAACGAAAGCAAAGCGGCAATATAATTGGGTAAGAATGAAATCGTCGACTCGTCGGCCACGAAAGGCAAAATAGGACGTCGTATATATTATGAGATGAAACATCAGGACAAGTGTTTCGGGCTTGATACTTCCATGTCCTATCTGTCGTTGTAACCAATCCTCATCCTTCGGACGTAATCTCGTAAAAGCAAACACACAGAGTAGGTAGATTTAAATGAAAACTCAACAACTCATTCTTGGATTTCTATCCAGATCAACGTCGATTTTGACGCAAAGGAAGTTACTTTGCCTTTCCCCGACAACCAAACTTGCCTCACGTATTGATAACAGGATGTTTCAGCAGATATAACTTCTAGATCACAGGACAACAAAGGACACTTGCACTCGCAGTGGAGTAAGTAATTCCACTTTGAAATATATTCTCCGTAGAACAAAATCGTTCGGCCTCCCAGACCAGGTTTATTTGTTTACACTACAAAGTACACCTATGTATATGACAAACCCCACACAATCATCTTCGGAACTCAGAAACTATTTATATGAACTACCATCAATTCCATCTTTGTTCCAAATAATCAAATCAAGTTGTCCAAGGTGTAAACTCTCTACACATCTCGTAAAGTTTATTGCCCCTGGTTTAAGCGAGAACTAGCCAGCTGACTATTCGTAACGTATAATGAAATTAACCTCTACTCTAAGATTAGAAAATAAATAAACTTAATATAGAATTTAGGTAGTTTATGAAATATAAGACTACTTTAGAAAACTTCTATCAGGTTGTAATATACTTACGTGTCTAGTTACGTGTTTAGTTACGCAATAGCCTCAGGCTCTCTAGCTATCATCTATAATATAGGTACTTGTAGTCTTAGATTCTATATAGTAGATAAGATATTACAACTAGGTTTATTACCTTTATGCTTTTTCTTTTTTACCTTCTAGTACTTAATATACACTTACACTATCTAACCGATTTATACCAACAGTTTAATAGCTCCTAAGAAAATGTTACTTTTAAAAACTCTAGCTTACTTTTAAGGTATATAATGAGGACGAGTACGTAAGTCCTTAAACGCTATATCCTTAGTTAGCTCCTTAATCAATTATTATACTTTTGTCGTTATAGTATTCGAGTGAATATACTGAGTATATTCACTCGAGGGGGCAGATCACATAACTAGGCTAGTCCTACACAGACCACCTAGTCCTGCCTATACTGTTCTAGCACCACTTCTACAACTTAGACTCGGTGTACAACATTACAAGTAGATAGTTAATACTAAGGTATAACCATCCACTTGTATCGCACCCTTATCTCAGACGAGATAAACCAACAACTTTATAATATAAGTATTTAGTTAACCCTCTTTTATACTAACACTTAAGGTAGTATATATTTATTTAGTAAATTAAAGTAGTTTTAAGTAGTGAATTAAGCTAGTATATATATATAGGAAATTAAGGTAGTATATATAAATAGTGAATTAAGGTAGTTTTAACTAGTAAATTAAGGTAGTAGTATATATATAGGAGATTAAGGTACTTTTAGGTAGTGAATTAAGGTAGAAGTATATATATATAGTAAATTAAGGTAGTTTTAACTAGTAAATTAAGGTGGTAGTATATATATAGGAGATTAAGGTACTTTTAGGTAGTGAATTAAGGTAGAAGTATATATATATAGTAAATTAAGGTAGTTTTAAGTAGTGTATTAAGGTAGTAGTATATATATATATATAGTAAATTAAGGTAGTAGTAGATATAAAGTAAATGAAGGTAGTAGTATATATATAGTATATTAAGGTAGTTGTCGGTAGTAAATTTGTCAGTGAATCACTAGGAGCGTACAAAAGACTACTCTAGAATAAGGTTAAGATTGATCGCGAGCCTTCTAAGAAAGTCCTAGAGCTAGCTATTATTTATAGTCTATAACAAAGAATCTACGCTATACCCCATTAGGCCAATTAGGGCAGCTCTATCTATAACAACATCTATAACAACATTTACTAAGCGAATTAACAAACCTACACGTGACTATATTTAATCTATAAACTTATATATAACTACATTTAATTAATAAACCTATACGTGACTATATTTACTCGAGCCTTAAGCCCTTATATATAGTCCCCCTGTTGCGATATGCCACTTCGCTGAAGCTGGCTTTACGCCGGCACAAGCTGGCTACATGCCGGCACAAGCACAAGCAGCTAAGCCAGGCCAAGCCTGGCGAAGCCCGGCTAAGCCTGGCTGCATGCCGGGACAAGCTGGCTACGCATAAGCCTCAAACACTAGCTGCATATGAGCGCATATGAGCTGACGTACCTGGGAATACAATATTCCTATCTGTTTATAAGCGAGGAATCACGTGACGTGATTCCTAGGTATATGAGGGTCCTGTAGCCACCACTTAGCTAGAACTTCAGACGTAATACAAGATTAGATTATTGTACCATTCTCTTTAACTTTTGTAGGTAAACCAACACTAATTAGTAAGCGCGTACAGATCAGAGACGTTTATACTATTATTTACGGTTCTAGACTTATAAACTCGGATGCTTTGTTGTTAAGCCCTCTTACGTCTAACGTCACGGCTTCTTTTTTTTTACTCGATATCTTAAGCAGGCCCAGCCTCACGGAATATCATTCTTCCTTTACTCGATAATCCAACCTAAACAGGCCCAGCTAGTATCCTCGGATTATCTTACTCTCTCGTCGGCGACGTAATAACGCTAATACCTATTACCTCGAATCTATCCCTACACAGGTCTAGCATCCCTAGGATACTAATACCTCCACCTCCCTAGCTAGGTCTAGTATCCCTAGGATACTAATATCTTACTTCTCTTCTTATTCAACTACGTTACAAAGTTAAACAAACGCTAAGCCTCGCTCGCTCAAACAAAGCTAAACAAACGCTAAATCTTACTAGCACAAACAACCTTTATGTCCGAAGCCGCTAGTGAACCTAGGACTAAAGACTCTACCGAGACCTACCGTCTAGTAGAACTATTACCTAAGCTAGAGCCTCCCCTACAACCAGGGCCCAAGGAAGCTAAAACAACTATAAGCAAGCCCCAAAAGAAAGGGAAGGACAAGGAGACTATAATAAACGACGAAGACACTGCTACTACAGGCCTAGCACCAGCACCTATAAGAACAACTCGAGCAGCCACCTTAGTAGCAGCCGCCGCCAGGGAACAAACCAGGCGAGCATTTATCGACTATATCGACTAAGCTATTAGTAGGTATAAAGCTAGTAGAGATAAAGGACTAAAACAGTTCTCCGCCTTCTGTAGAGACTTTAAAACATTCTCCTACGATAACTTCGAGCTTGCTAAAAATAGTATAAACCTAGATAACCTTATTAATACCTTATACTATAAAGGCGTCAACGTCGATCGTAACGGCGACCTAGCGTTCGCTCTATACGATCTAGCTTAAAAGAGAAGGATAGATCGATAGGACTACGACGAGGTAGTACGAGCCTACCTAGATAGAGTTAGAACGAACGAAATAGAAGGCATCTACGCCGACCTAGAAAGACTAAAGCGCCTAAGCCCTATAGCCAGGCGTACATCTCCCCCTGTAACCAGACCTACATCTCCTGCCTCCGCTGTAGCTCCTACTACTATAACTTTGGCTGCTACAGCTTCCCCCGCTGCTACAGCCTCCCCTGCTGCTACAGCTCCTCTTAATGCTACAGCTTCCATCGCTACTGAAGCTCCTGCTCCTACTACTACTGAAGCTCCTGCTCCTGCTACTGCTGAAGCTCCTGCTCCTGCTCCTGCTGAAGCCCCTGCCCCTGCTGAAGCACCTGCTCCTGCTACAACTTCCACCCCTGCTTTAGCACCTGCTCCGGAGACAACCCCTATTCCGACTACTAGCTCCGACCCCGCCATAGTTCCTACGAACTAAACTACGAATATCTTAAGACAACCTACACTAAGGAATACGCTAAACAGAACTTAAGAACTTTAATAGACCGAGAGAGCCTCTCTATACGAGAGATAGGCTCTATAGAGCTTTACACCTTACTTCTAAGCTACCTAGGGGACTGTAAATCCTATATATAACTAGGGTGCTACTAACCCAACTACGACGGCGCCGATTAGCGTACTAGTCGATATCGTAGCCTTGTTTAACATAACCTTCTCTATAGATTTCACCTAGGAGATTACAAACGTCTAGAAGTACTATATAAACGAAGTAACAAAGTTCGGTAGTATAGGGGACAACTTTGTACTAAAATTAAAGAACTTTTATAACGTCTACGTTAGCGTAGGACTACTAGTAGAAGGACAGCTTATAGCTATACCAGCTATGCTAAAAGGCGTAGCCGCCACCTTCTTCGAGACCTCTATTTAAAGCCTACCTATAGCACCAACGATCTAGCAAGCTGTAGGCCTTATGTAAAGGCGATTTAAAGGTCTAGAATACTAGTAACACGCTCTTATAGAGTAGAACTCAATAAAATTAGATAAGATTCGAGAATAAAACCTAGATAAGTCGCCGCTATAGTGCTTCGATCTAATACTAGCTATAATAGATGATCTAAGGACTAAACTTATCTTAGCCTTTAGGGGGGATCCTATATTCTATAACTAGATTATACTAGTATGTCGGGAAACGCCCGCCTATAGGGACACTATCACTAGACTACCGATAGACGTACTTGTAACGAATACTCAAACTGGCTAACTAAACTTGGCTGGGTGTTCGCTGGTTGGTATGCTATAATAAGAAGAAGACTATCGGGTTGTTCACTTGGAAGTGAACTCGTTACTTGTATCAAAGATGTCAAACAAATATGATAAGATTGATAACTAAGTTGAGCACGAAGCTCCTATCTAATGGCAGACGTGCCAGTCTTATATAGAACCTTCATACTCCCTGATCATACTGATCACTCTGATCCGTATGATCCTGCTCAGTAGTGCTCACTTGATCAAGCATGATCAAGTTTGGTCATGTGACTATGACCAATAGAAATCCTTGGATCGCTTAGCTATCCTAAGCGATCCCTATTTGCTATAAGAGACCTGGATGTGCCTGTCGAGGGTTGCGCCTCTTATTATGACAAGTATCACGTGAACACGTGATTCGTGACACTATCCCCTTTCTAGCCTAGCTTGGTCCCCAAGCTTAAGTACAACCAAAGAAATATCGTCAGGAGGCCGTAAGCCTCCCTTCTTTTTCAACATGTCCTCTAAGAAATCCTACGATCGCAACGTCCTTTTCGATCGAATCAAAAACTGTGGAAACTTCGCAGCCATGTACTGCTCGTATTGTCAGAAGAACAACAGAGTTTGCATTATGACTTCTAGCACCTCTCGATGTTCCGAATGTGTCCGCACTAGGAGGACGAAGTGTGATGGCGAGCCAGAATTCCTGACTGGCTGGGACGCTCTTGCAAAACAGGCGGAAAAGTTAGAGGCGGAGGAGGAGGAAGCTATGGCAAAAATACTTCGACTCCGTAAACAAAAGAAGATGATCGTTCGTCGGCAGAACGATATGTTGGCGCGCGGGTTCAAGTCTCTCGAAGAACTTGATGCTGCTGAAGAGCTGGAGAAAAGAGAGAAGGAGAATCAGGAAAAGAAGGAGGAGAGAGAGAAAGAGGCCGCCCGTCTGGCCGCTCTCCCTGCCCCTACCGCTTCCGACCCTTTTCCCGACCTGGGTCTCGACCCGTCTTTCTTCGAGACTCTCTCAGGTGATCCGGAGATGTGGGCAACCCTGGGTTTCGGCGGTGGAACTCCTGAAGTTCCTCCGAGTACTGGTTAATGTTTTTTCTGGGTTCCCAAGTGTTCTCCGAGTGTGGGTAGTCCAACCATTTGATCAGATACTTGATCTGTCCTCTGACAACCTTACAGTCAAGAACTTTCTCGACCTCATATTCGGCGTTCGGGTTGACTGGTTGGATCTCTGTGTGTGGGGCTGGTGGTGCTCCCGGTGGTGCTGGTTCGAGTAAGGATATAT